>OMMV01203936.1:0-11395 GCA_900302635.1 Chatrabus melanurus
ACATCTTATCTAGATTCCACGGGCAAAGTGCTACTTCATGTGTAAAACACTATGATGCTGTAACTAATCGTCACTTCTAAGTGAAATGGAGAAGTGGAGATTAAAATCATCGTCCATCAGGTTACAAGTGACCCATAGTGACATAATGCGCGACTCTTTTCCAAAGAGTTCTAGGGCCCTAGCCCGTGCCACGCATCGAGCAGGGCAGGTTTTATTGCTGTTGTGAGGCAGCAGAAAACGATAGACCACCAAAACCCTGGAGTTTTTCTGCTATTCATGTACTACAATATTCACACATGCTTCACATTGGGAGATTTATGACGTGCAAAACAGAAATTTAAAAAGGAATAAAAGCAACATTTTAAGAAAATATACACAGCTTTAATATTTGTGGTTTGTACAATATTTTACACTGGTTTTCTTTATCAGCAGCTGGAGAAGGCCAAGAGGACGCCCACGTCTCACATGGCTGCAGCAGGTAGATGGTTACTTTCAAGACTTTGGGATGGACTGGTTGTCTGCCTGGGTGGTTGCCATCCAGGACCTGGGGTGGTTCCACGGTGTGGTGGATCCGGCGACGCAGGGCACCAGCAGGTGTTTGTCTTCATCCCCAGATTTGCAGGCGGGGAGCACCAAGCCAGGGCTGGCCACCAGACAATCCTGTGTGCGCCTGATGGGATATGGAGGTGATCGCGTGGACAGACATGGTGAGGTGTTGTAGGAACGAGGCACTCGCCTGCTTCACTTCAGGGAGCTTTGGTGGCTGCTCTTGTAAATGATCCACTCAGGCGAGCACAGATCTGCTTCCTCACCAGAACACCTCTCACTTGAGTCCTCCATCTAAACATCAATGCACCAGGTTCCAGCGCACCCGGCTCTTAAAGATAACGACAGATGACGATCCGATTCACGTTACGATTAATTCAGATATAAGCCCTTTGTGGCCTGCACCGCCCGTGTAAATATGTAGAAAAGTGGAGTTGGACATGCCCCAAATACATTTGCACCACACGCTTTAGACCATGCATTATAGATTGTCAAAATAGTGCCACTATTCTGAGCTCGATCCTTTATCTCAGCTCAGCTTTTTCATGAACTGTGTTATTTCTGAACTTCGTTATTTTGTCTGAACTATGTGTACGGTACCTTTCTCTTCTTTGAGTACTGAAGAACAGGTTTATATTGCATTGAAACTAAAAATAACACTTCTATTTGTCTGTTATAACTGCTCCTGCGTACAGATCCAGACCTCAATGCTTGGCTGCTGCAGACCGAACATTTACTATTTGTCAAAACTGTCAAAATTATCTGCATTTCTTCATCTGTTCAGCTGTGTGTAAATCGCATAACGTTGCATAGTCTCTTTAAATTCAGACTTCTAAGCATCGTCATGCAAAGTCCTCTTTGTTTTCCTTCGTCCTACTTGTAATTTGCTTTTGCCTACAGTGTTTCAAACCGACTTTCCAACAAGGCTCGCTGATAATTTACAGCTGTTTTAGAAACAAAAATTTCACAAAGCAGTGTTTTTGTAGCCTTAAAATCCCACAGTGTTGCCTTACATTTCTGTTTTCATAGTTGCACAGTAAAGTCCTGTTTACTAAGTAAAGTGTACGTGCGTGCATGGGTGTCAGCAGCAGTTTGACAACTGGAAATGAGAGCAGCACACTGTAAGTGTAACGCTGTAACCGCTGTCACACGCTGCAGCCTGTAAATCATGTCAGCAGTCTGGGCGAGCAGGTGCGGCTGTATTAGTCACATCTGGTTGATATCACTCACACAATAGACACAATATAATAGCTGTATCCATGCCAATACTAACATCCGTGTAAATTTTTCTTATACTATACTGTCAATTCAGGGTTCTCCTAAGAAATTTAGAGTATGATGGAGCTGTACCTCTGGGTTGGTGCGAGAAGCGAAGGGGGGAGCTCGAGTATTTTGCCTTTTTCATATACAAATGGAGACCATTTTGTGCAACATCAGCCTTATGTCTTATCTAAAATCACAAACTAAAGAGTCAGGCGAAACATCTTCAAGCCCAGGTTCTTCTTATCTACAAACAGTACAGTTTATTGCACATGTATCGGTCTTGCAACTAAACAAACAAATTGCAAAAACCTGCTGAAAATTATCAACAAGCACGAAGACCTTCCTCTTTTCTAGCGATCATGATGAAGTTAAACAGAATAATAGGCTTTAAACTAGACCCTGACCGATTTTTGGGGGGGGCAGATACAATACCGATATTAGGGAGTAAAAAACGATATATCCCCCGATGTATGAAAGTATTTATTTCTCACAAATTTTTCCAAAATATGACAAAAAAAGCCACACATATTAGATTTATACAGAAATCCAGCTGTCTGGGATCATATTCTTTCATCTTGGATTATTTTGTTCGAGCAACCAACCAATGTACGTCACGCTGCCTTCAATCAGATTGGCAGTCACTGTGTCGCTTCCCTCAGCATTTGCATAAAATAGATTTCTCGTCTATTTTTGCCCCGCCTATCCAGTGGCATAGCGAAAACTTGTCTCTTGTCACTGTAAAGTGTCCACTCTGATTGAAAATGAATGGCAGCTGGTCAGTTTTCACCTGTCTGTTGAAGCTAATGTGACCAAGGGGTGATGGGGGTCCCACCCATGCTTGACAGCATTGTAAACAATAACGTCAGACCGCCCTCTGCTGAACATGTAATGACACCATTTCCAACAGCCAAAGTCTTTTTCTGCATTGTTTATTAGGCAAAATAAAAGTTTTCATATTGGCAAAAATAACGCTGATACCGACATGTTTGTGAAAGGCTCATGTCAGCCGATATTATTGCCCAACCAATATAGTGGTCGGGCTCTACTTTAGACAAAAGCCATAAACATATAAAAATCTGAAAGAATGGAATTTCTTGAGTTCCAATCTGCTCAGTTTCTCTGTGTTCAGCATTGATTTAGCCCGAATCCCGCTTGCCTCAGCTTGGTGTCATTGATGCTATGCCCTCCATTCCCAGGATAGCCCTCGGCAATCGCAGCATCCTACAGCTTCTGACATTTTTCCGATTGCTTCCCTGGTGCACCAACAGCGGTTGCCAACATAGAAGCCACAAAACCATTGAAATACCCCTCTGATCTGCAGGCTTCGTGTGCCGATGGCGCTTCATTGCAATTCATGATGTGAACAGAGCCAGCTGAAGTCATTTATGTGGAATTTACCTGAGAAAAGGGGGGTTTTAAACGCTAGCGGGCGTCGCATAGTTCACCAATAACAGCGCTCTATTTTTGAGTGTCAGAGGGGAATCGACCAATGCAATGCAAGTCTCACATTGTGGTGATATCGCGAGTTGTAGACAGTCCATGAGATTTCTCCGAACAATGGCACCGGGGAAAATTGACAACACGGGGTTTCAAACCAGCAAATTTTGATGAAGTTGAGCAAAATCACTGGGGGAAAACGGGGAAGAAACACGCTAGTTTTGAAAATCAGTATGATGGCGCTAAGATTATGGTATGATGGTGCACCGCCGTTGTTCCATTCTTTGGGGAAAGGTCTTAAATTTTATGTTTGGGTCTTTAAAATATTCTGAATTTGTGAATTTTAATGTTTTTCACAGAGCAGCATTACCTGTGTCCTTTTGGGACACCTGAACTTAATGTCCACTGGGTAGGATCAGCAGAGGTCAATGTCCTGACATTGGACCCAGTCTATTATTGCGTGAGTGATACAAGAGATCGTTACGGGCATCTGGATGAACGTCCTCTCTGAGTTTACCGTCATTTATGATTTATCTAGCCCTCACACGCTCACACATGCACACTGGGCGAGAGCATATTGTGCATCTGACCTCTGGAATATGTGGCAGTCAGGGTGGACTCAAGGACGAGCACAGCAGTCTCTGGCAGAAGGTGTGGCGTGCATGTTTGCATGTGTGCATGTGTGTGTGTGCGCATATGCACACCAGGCTATTGTGTCAGAGCCTCAGATGACGGTAATCATGGTGTGAAGAGGAGATGAGAGCCTCTTGAGCAAAGAGCACTTAAATAAGAGACGGGCACTGATAATACCCACCTACATGGTCGCTTTGATTGCTCACACCTGTCATCATGGACTGACTACAGGATGCTGCAGAAGATACGGAAAACAGTCTGAAACAAGAAGGGACACTCGGAACGCGCAACACCTGTGCAGTACATGTTTGACATTGATTCATGCAACTTAATTCTTTGTGAATTAAGTTGTCCTCAAGATGTGCCCACTTCTCTGTGATTGGTCTGTTGTTCTTTGGACTCATCAGTGCATGGGAAAAACTCAGATTTCAGTATTTTTTTAATGCTAAAAAATATATATCATTTTTTTTTTCCAAATGTAGAAGATAGTCCTCTCTCTACTGCTTTGTCTAGACTCTAGAGCCACCTCAAAATTTAATGGAATCTATTTCAAGATAGGCCCAACCTTTTTGCCATGTTTAGTAAAAATCTGTAAAATGCCTTTTATTTTCCCAATATCCCTTTGTAATCACGTTGTAGCAGCGTCTCCCCAAATTCATTGGCTTTTAAATCAGGATAGACACAACTATATTGTCGAGCAGGTAGCTCAGTGGACAAGGAGTTCGGCTGCCAGCATTGTCCCAGTCCACCCAGCTGTAAATGGGTACCAGCCTTAGCTGGGGAAGTAACATCAGTCAGACTGGTGTCCCGTCCAGTGGGAGTCATGGACTCTCATCCGCATCACACTATGGAATCCAAAGATAAGCACTGGCACCAACAGGCTTCAGGGCCTATATAGGACTTACTACTTCTTCTCATCAAGTTTTACATAAGAAATGGTTGATTAGTTTTTGAATAATGTCTCCAACACTCTGACAAACAGTACCATCATGGTAAAGGGAAAAGGAAAAAAATAAGTCCTTTCTAGGCCCTGACACCATTGATGCCTGGTGCCACGGATTCCGTAGCGTGAAGCAGATGAAAGGCTACAACTCTCCCTGGATGGGATGCCAGTCTATTGTAGGTTACTTCCCCAGCCAAGGCCAGTACACATTTACAGTTGGGTGGACTAAGGCAATGCAGATGAAGTGTCTTGTCCAAGGACACAGACAGGTAGCATGACTAGGAATTGAACCCAGGTCTAAATATTGGTAGCCCCACTCCTCGTCCCACTGATCCCACCGCTCTACAGTTCAAGGAAAAAACATTTAAGCAAAAGGTTCAAATTTTTATTATAATCCCAGAATGTTTTGGGGGAAAGCAGGCTAATATTCCTGCAGTGTCTAAACTGGGTTGCACGTTGTGTAATGTCACTTGTTTAGATGTCGGTGGTATTATCTGGGCACATGCTGCTGGCCTCAGGGTTCGATTCCTGTCACTGCGTCCTCCTTAACTACTTTGATTTACATGGCGATTAGGAGGTTGGGCAACAGCTCCCCCACGGTCTACTAATGCCGACACACATATACGCACTCAGACCCAGTCCTCGCAGTGTGGTTTATGGCTGCAGAAGCTGCGATTAGCAACGGCTCATAAAATCTCTGACTGTTGGTCTGTTAAACACCGCTCCGAGAGACGACGCACACAGACCGACACACACATGGATGTGTTCACTGGTGTTTAATTGCACACTTTGAAGATAAAAGATAATATTTTGTGTGTACGTAAAATGCTGGTTCTCACACTGGGGGGGTAGACCTCCCCTGGGGGCTTAGGTCATTACAGGTCAGGTGCAAACAATAAGGGAACATTTGTGAGTGTGACAAAAGTTGAATTAATCACTGGTTTCAATAAATGAACGTGTTCTGATTCTTGCAAGGCTACCAAGATGGTGTAAAACCTCCGACGGTTAGTGTTTTTTAAATTTAATTGATTTGTCAAAATGTGCAAGAAATGTGCCCGATATTTCACTAAAATAAATGTGGGTCGTTTTTAATAAAAATCCAATCTGTATGTTGCAGCGTGTGGGAGGATCTTCTGTTCTTACAAGTTCAAGTTGCAGTTCTGTGATTGAAATGTTTTCTGCGGCACGGCGTGGCTGTCCCTGTATTTCTGCTCGTTGTCCGGGAGAATCCGCTACCATATGTTGTTGAGAAGCTAAAGCCCACTGAGACACTCTGTGATTTGGGGTTATGTAAATATAAATGGATTGAATTAAGTCAGGGGGAATACTTGGGTCGTGACCACGGACTGGCTTGCAAAGGGTCACTGGATGGAAAGGGTGTTGGCGCCACCGACTTATAACTGACTGGAGAGGATGTTGTTCACCCGCTGCTGTGAAGAGAGTACAGTTTGCCAAATATGCCGTACTGTGTGAGAACTGCATTGACAGTTTTATTAGAAAGACGGAGACGGGCCGAGAGAAAATAGTGTTACAGTAGACAAGTCGAATCAAAGTCACACGAACCAAACAACGAGATGATATATAGATAATGTCCAAGTAAGGAAAAGTGCAGAACAGTGAAAAAATAAAAGTAGTAACAAAATGGTAAAAGGAACAAAACACAAAGCTGTCGTAACTGAGCAAGGACTGTATGCTATAAATGTAAAATATGTATATACTAAAAGGTATTGTACAGTTGCCGGTGACCTTTCCAGGTATAAATATAATGTACTGTATGCATTATGTAATATTCTCTGACTTGATAAAGATATAGTGCTGCATTAGAGAAGTACACAATACTTTTCATTATTATTATTATCAATATTATCATCATTACTGCCCTGCGATGGACTGGTGGCCTGTCCAGGGTGTACCCCGCCTCTCGCCCAATGATTGCTGGGATAGGCTCCAGCCACCCCATGACCCTTAACTGGAATAAACTGGTTCAGAAAATGAATGAATGAATGAATCATCATCAGTGGTGAAACTTTTCTGGAAATTACTGGATTTTTTTTTTTTTTGTTTGAGATAAATTGTTAATTATGGCAGACATTGTTACATCAACATGGTGCGTTGACTAATAATGGGCCGTCTTAAAGAAACGCTCACCCTGGTTAACATATGCAGTCAGACTCTTCTGCAAAAGTCCACTGAAGTGCACAGTGAAGTAGGATGGTTTGAAGATGATTTAGCTGCTTTCACCATCTGACGCAGCTGTTGTATACTGTGTACGCACACACAAACAATGGAAGAGGTATTATGAACAGATGCCCTGTTGCCCCGTATTCCTAGGCTTTGGAAAAGCTCAGGAATGTACTGTCTAAACTGCAGTGAAGCAATAGATAAATGAATGAATGAATGAGTCCATCCATTCCTGTTTGTTAACACAATAACATTCAATGTCATTATCTTGTATCTCAAAATTCAAAAGGGCATATAATGAAAATGGACCCTTTTGCATATGGTGAACTTTGATGGACCAGATCAATCAAAATAGCATCTTTATTTTATCTGCGTAATATCCTATAAACATGTCTGCCACCTGTTGGATGGTTAGTGGCTGCTGGATGGATGACGGATTAGTTGCAGGTGTGCTCGTCAGTCGGAGAGACCGCTTCTATATATAAATGTACTAAATCAGACAAGTAAACTGTTATTTTCTGATTGTTTCACAGCGGTTACGTTGTAAAACTCAAATAACACAGTCACACCTCCACACAAACTAGCAGAAAGGACTTTATATGAATTTAACCACAAAAGAAAATAAAGTGAGGGAGATGGTTGAGCAATGTACACAGTGAATGTGGTCTGTGAGAGAGAGAGTGTGTTAATGCACAGCAATTTACTACATCAGACAAAATAAACCCTTGTTTTCTGGTTGTTTAACAGTGGCTATGTTCTAAAACTTAAATAACATGGTCACAAGTCCACACAAACCAGCAAAAAAAGATTTTGTATGAATTTAGCAGTGACTGAAAAAAAAAAAAAAGTTGGGGAGCTGGTCGACCTTGGTACACAGTGAATGTGGCCCATGAGAGAGCGAGCGTTAATCCACTTAAATGGATTACTTCTGAGAAATAAACCACTGTTTTGTCATTGTTTAACAGCAGTTCTCTTCAAAAACTCATTTAGTGCTGTCAAATATCCACACAACCCCACGGGATGGATCTTGTAGCAGAAGGGGACCTCTATCTCTCACTCTCTCTCTCTCTCCCCCCCTCTCTCTCTCTTTGAAGCTCCCAAATGTGGGGCCCGTGGGCCACAATTGGTCCGCGCTCCCTTTGCTTTGGTGTACTATGGCAACTGACAAATTTTCTGAAAATGAATAAATTACTGTTTAGCAGATTAAACTGTAGTGTATTTATTATTTTGAGGTTTTATTTCGGATTTAGAATTTTAAATTTCTATAAAACATATATTTAATCGTAATGTAATTGTGTGTTTGTAATTCACGCGTCGTCAACATTTATTTTTAGCTCTTGAGCCTCCCCATCCAGATTAATTTCTGACTCTTCTGCTCTCAGCGTATCATTCGTTCATTTTCGAAGCCTCGGTGCGGCGACCACCAAGGCCACCGCTGCTTGTTACACCACAATTGAAACAAGCAAAATATCAAAGGGAACAAAAGTAGCGATTTCTGAAAATGGATTACAATTTCAGAAATGTACGAAACTGCATTTTTACATCTTAAACAGATGCTCAAAGTGCTTTCTCACATTCACCCATTCACACACCAATGTCAGCGTGCTGCCGTACGAAGCGCTCAACTGCACACCGGGAGCAACTTGGGGATTAAGGACCTTCCCAAGGGCCCTTAAGGCGCAGTCACACCTAGGTGTTTGGGCCTGTGCTGGCCTTCACCGGTGTTCTGACGGGGATTTGAACTGAGGTTCCTCTGGGGTCAAACCCACCGCTTTAACCTTGAGACCATCACCTCCCCGTGATGTAATCGTGTAGTTAGTTCATGACAATACAATAAAGAACTAACCACAGATTTCTTTGTATTTTCAGTATTAGTGAAATCTGTAAAGACTTTGTAGCTGATGTTGGTGGACCTTGATGCTGGTGGAGAAGTTCCAGCGGGAGCGGGTGTGTAACTCTGTTTGAACTTCACTTCATACGCGGCTCGACAGGACGTCAGGCCGCACTTATTGTGCAGTGCTTGTCCTGCTCTCACTTCACGGCTATACCTTGCTAATTCCGCTGAAAGAGAATGTCGGCGCTTGAATTAGGAACGAGACAAAGAGTGCGCGTCTGTGCGTGCGTGCACAGGTGGCCCTGCGACGGCGAATGGATCGAGGCGCTCAAGCTACACTTTCCATAATGCACTGAAAAGGTCATCGCTCTTGTGACTGCGTGAGTGTGTGCATGCGTTGTTAGCACGCCGGCTGTGTGCTTCCCTTTCAGCCAATGTGTGCCGTGAATAAAGGGAAATGTGCGTCTGGGAGATAAGCAGGTCTACTTTGCAGCTTTTTTGAGGGCGGCCTCGTCACGGTGAACCAGTGCGTGCACTCAATGCTGCACAACATTCTTCTGAAAAGATTCTCATCTTTCAGATTCTGAGTAGCATTTGTTAATAAAAACAATACAGACAAGTAAACATTTCATATTTCTCAGTTACGCTGATACTGTATTTGACAAATCCCCCCCCCAAAAAAAGGCAACCAAAGTGGAAAAAAAGAGATTTTTTTGTTTGTTTGTTTTGTTTTTTTAAAGCAAGACATCCTAACGGTTTGTAATTCATTTAATTTTGCTCAGATTAAGTCTCTTAATTTTTGGAATATTTTAGTTTTTTAGGATTTACTTTTACACACAAATAGACGAAGATCTGACCTCTTTTGTTGGTGAAAGTTAAGCAATATTAGAGGGATGATTTTTAAAATCTGGCCAAGCAATGATCTGGGAGAATTTTGTACATAAAACAATACAAAACTAATGTTAAAAGTGAAATAGAATTAAAAGTCAAAAGCATAATTTAAGTGCAGTTGGCATCCATGAGAAATTTGTGAAAAATGTTCTGTGAGGTTTTAATGCGATGTGGTATAGACTACATCTTGTGTCTCTTATGAAGTTATTTTAATGAGAATTCATTCATTCGTTCATTTTCTGCCGCTTATGTGTCCAGGTCGCAGTGGCAGTAGACCAAGTAGCTCAGCCCATACTTCCCTATCCTCGGCCAAATAATGTTCATAATAAAATGGCAGCAGTCGAAAATGAAGAAGAAGACGATTTGATGGAATTAAATAAACTGACAAGCTCATTTCAAGTTGCATGCAAATTCAACCACACCTGCTCCTAATTTCTATCATGCATGTGATGATAAGATTATTCCCTGCGACAAGCTCAGACAGGTCCAGCCGGTGGCAGATGAGCTGCAGATAAATTCAACCACACCTGCTGCTAATTTCCACAATCCATCCAGCATGCATTGTGCATCCAGCATGGGGCAGTGTTCAGCAGGTGGCAGGCAGGTCTATGGTATATTACATAAGCCAAACAAATCGAAGTGAACCACATTTTGATGTTTTTCCTCATTATATGTTCTTTTAAGTTGGTGAGGTCAAAGATAATAACATTTATTGTTTTGAAGTTATCGTGTTAACAAACGGGAGGGGATGGACTCCTTTATTCACTCACTGCATTTTATAAAGTATATGCCGAGGCTTTTCCAAGGCCTAGAGATAATAATAATTTGTAAATGTACTAAGAATTGGAAATATTTTAATCGAATATTATCAAATAATGCCTGCAACCAATCTGCTCTGTGTACACCTGATCCCATCAGATCTCGGAAGTTAAGCAGAGCAGGTTCTGATTAGTACTTGGCTGGGAGACCGCTTAGGAAGACCAGGGGTTGTGTGTGTTTCTCCGGGTAGAACTGGAGTTGTCAGGAAGGGCATCCAGTGTAAAACAAATCCCAATGCAGATCTGTACTGGATCCGCTGTAGCGACCCTGAACAAACAGGGGAAGCCAAAAGACGAACAACATTATCAGATAATGCACCTCCAGTATATTTGTACTTATAAATGCTAGCACGCCATCTGATGATTGCAGAGCCACATTGTGTTCCTGTCCCACCACTTTTTGTCCCCCTTTGCCCCGGTGGGGGAAACATAGAAATGCTGTCTGTCCGTGCGTGTGTCCGTCCGGGTGACACGCAGTACTCGCAATAACTCTTGATATGTTGAGTGCACGGCCACCAAATTTGTACCCGAGATGCATCCCATGGAGGTCTTGGATGAGTTTGATGATGAGTGACCTTGACCTACTTTCCAAAGTCAAAGAGCAAAACCCCCCGAAATTAACAGTACTCGCAATAACTTTCCATACATTCAGTGCACGGCCACCAAATTTGTACCACAGATGCATCCCAAACAGGTCTTGGATGAGTTTGATGATGAGTGATCTTGACCTACTTTCCAAGGTCACAGAGCAAAAAACCTGAAAATGACGGTACGACATATGGCACAGCAGCACAGTGGCTTAGTGGTTCGCACTGTTGCCTCACAGCTAGAAGGTCCCAGGTTCGCTTC
>OMMV01203945.1:0-10983 GCA_900302635.1 Chatrabus melanurus
TCAATGTGTTTCAAAATACATTGTAGAGCATTACAGGAATAGGCTATACTATCCATGACAAAGAGGAAGGTGAGACATATCTATGCATGTTTAATCACACCTTTAGAAAATGTTTTGTAGACCAGTGGTTCTCAACCTTTTTTGCTCCGCGACTAAAATTTACACATGCCAGTTCAGTCGCGACTCGACTTTGACCTTTTGTCTGTTCTTGCTATGATTGTTCCTTGTATTGCGCCATGAGCCATCAATGTGGCTATTATATTCTACTGTTTTTTTTAGCCTTAGGCCGAGCTCAATCAGAAACATCACCTTCCATTGGATGTGTAATGAGCTAATTGAGCGTAATGAGCCACATTTAGAATGCCAAATCTATATTTCCAGTTAATTTGATGAGAGTAACTTAAAAGTAATGCAATAGTCGTGTAATGCCTTACATTTAAAATACAGTAATATTATAATGTAACAAATTACTTTGAAATGACAGTAACAATTAAGAAGTAATGCATTACAGTTTTGAAGTAACTTGCCCAACACTGACCCTCATACAGCCACAGACGACAACAAACTCAAGATGGTACAACGCCGGTTTGCACGTTACGCCTGTAGTGATTACGCCTGCAGCGTTACATCTATGCTGTCCAGGATAAGTTGGGAACCTCTCGAGAAACAGAATCAGTAATAAATATCACCATAACCTACAACACCCATGGGTTCCAGCTTGCAATGGTCTAGAGGAAGCTCTAGACTGGATTAAATACATTTTACCATACCAACCCTTACAATGACGTGTTACAGGTACAGAATGATGGATTGGGGGGGGGGATTCCGATATTCACTCCCAAATTTTTGTTTGCAGGAGGTATAACAACAAAATGTTTCTTAGAAACAAGCATCAGTGGCCTTAGGAGCCACCAGGACCCTGCAATTAACAAGTCTTCATAAATCTCATGCAAACAAAAAGTGTACTTTACATGTGCCTGCCTGAACAAGCCCAGACATGTCCCGCTGTGGAACCACTCCTAATTAAACAAATATCCAAAAGAATAAAGGTAAATCATGTTAAAAGATTCCAACATGGCCCAAAATAAGAGGTTCACAGGTCCTCACCTGTATCTATTTAAATAGAAAATTTCAAAGCTTAATACACTGTTTTTAGAGTTGCCGATGGAATTTTTGCAGACCCGCTCCATTATCGCTATGCTTGCCCTGCTAATTGCAGGGAATAAAAATTACAGTCTGCCTAATCAAGCTATGCCTGGACCACAAGTACATATGCAATTGTGAATAAATCCTAAGAGGTGATGAAGAAATTAAACTGAAACCAATAAATCACGAGGCCCTGAACAACTTCACCCTGTATTTATCAGAGAACTGTCAGCGGAGCCTCTGTGATGTCCTGGTAGACAACGTCACTGCGAGAGGTCAAGCTTCCAGAAGACATCAGCAATATTTAAGAATGGAGAGAAACCAAACCTAGGCAGTTATAGAGCAGTAAGCCTCATGAGTACATCATGCTAAATCAGAGTCCACCATAAGAGACTGGATGCTACATTACCTTATAGAAAATAAAATACTCAGCGAAAGGCAATACAGGTTTGTTCGTGGGAAATCCAGACTTCAGCTGCAGCGGTTCAAAATCCTAGATGAGAGTGCAGAGATTGTTGCGATATATTCAGATTTTATGAAGGCTACCACCTCAGTCCCACATATAATAAATACAAATTTTGGCTGAGGATAGGGAAGTGTGGGCTGAGCCGCCACCGCGGCCCAGACCTGGATAAGTGGTAGTAAATGAATGAACAAACTTTTTTCCATTCCAATTTTTTCATGCATTTAAGCGAAAGATATAAGATTTCTACTATACTACAAAATGCTTATACATCTTAAATTTTGTTCACAAAGTTGTTAACATCCGTGTTAGTGAGCATTTAACCGTTGCCACGATAATTCATCCACCTGGCTGGTGTGGCATATCAAAATGCTGTTTAAACAGCATGATTAGTTCACAGGTGTGTATCGCACTGGTCACAATAAAAGGACACAAAATGGGAGTGAAAACAAAAATGCTGCATTTATATTTTTGTTGAGTATAGGTGTCTCCTCCAAAAGTTTACAGCTGCTGCAGCATCAGAGACAAACGGCGGTCAAGCAGAAAGCAATTCTTATCTGGCATGATGTAATGGGTTGTTGTCTGCAGAGGACTCAGAGTGGGTAGAAGTCATAAGCGCCATCCCTCAAGGCAGCCTCTCGTGCCTGCTATTGTTCATCGTCTCCATGAACGATCTCCCAGAAGCTGAGAAGTCCACCTTGTTTACGTTTGCGGACGATGCAGATATATTGACGCATCAGGACAAATGATCACAACACAGAAGAAGATCTCCATGCACTGAACAACTGCTCTCAAAAATGGCTTCTCAAGCTGCACCCAGCCAAAAGCAAGTCTATGACAGTTAGAAGATAGTTAGGCGATGTTCACGAGTTCCAGATTTCAGGCAGTCGTTACACTGGAAAGGATTTGAAGTTTGACAATTTTTTTTTAGTTTGTTCAATTACTTATGGTCTCTGAAAATGGAGGGACTATGTATAAAAATGGCTGTAATTCCTAAGTGGTTAAGGCAATATTTTGTTAAAGCCTTTGAATTAAAGACGAAAGTCTACACTACAAGCACATATTGACTGCTTCATTTTAACTGTATTGTACTTGTGCGCAGAGGCAAAATGACAAAACCTGTGTCACTGTCCAAATACTTATGTACCCGACTGTATTAGTCACATGTCGCAGTATCTCTGCTGGCCTATAAATTGGATCATCTGATACAAAAGGTCCTGTGTTCTATGTTCCACATCTAGATGCAAATACCAGAAAATGCTGATACTGTAAATTGTCTTCTCTGGCCTTATCAGTCCAATACTTTCAGAGGAGACTGTATACCCATGCTATTAATGTGTATTAAGTACTTGTGTTTTATACTGACCCACTTCCTGAATTTGTTTGTCATCTTCATTCAGTGTAACACATACCAACCTCCACACAACTCCTTTTTGGCTTATGTCCACTGTAATTTTGCATGCCATAATATACAGTGCTATAAATAGCATTTCATAAGCCCTATTCAGAGGGGAGTCGTTTTATATGGGGAGGTGGATTCATGTCATTTTTGCTAAAGCATGTCTGTAATATTTATGGCCAATTTACATGGGATATGTGTAACCTGAGGTTATTTCTATGGATCGTTTTACAGAAGGTAACAGGAGCCAGAATCTTTACTGACGCAGGGGCGCGCAGTCCGTAAAAATGACTGCCATGGCGCATTTGGACTGGACAAAAATCACTGAGAAGCTCTGGCTATAATTACTTGGCCCACCTCCCCATGTTAAAATCTCATCCGTACAGCTATATTGTTATATTACCCATTTCTACTTTACACTTCTTTATTGTAGCTTCTTCAGACTCGGGTATTCAGAATCGAGTAGTCAATTCCTCAGAGTTTTTTTTTGTTTTGTTTTGTTTTTTAATTAGAAATAGCATTAGCTGTACATTGCACTGTGCACCATAAACATTAGAAAGCATTTTTACCCTCTTCAAACTGTGTTGGTTCAGGGACAAAATAGCATAGCAGAACTCCTGTTATCAAAATTCTATATACACATAAAAGACTTTTTTTTTTTTTTTTGATAGCAAAAAACAAAAGAAACACAAATATAGGAAGACTTGTGATTTCCCTTGGTAGTAGTCCATTTTAGATGGTTTGGATGCTAAATCTTATCCACAATGCGTCCATCAATCGTCCAGACCTGGAGACTCTCCTTGTTGTATTCTTGACGCTATTCTAATGGCTTCCTCTAATGATGGCTGATCACTGAGCTGCAGGGAAAAGAAAACAATACAAACAATGATTAACATAAGGATCACTTTTAATCAAATACCGCTTCTAATTTATGGCACTGATTAAATCCTTTTATGCTGTCACACCTTTAAAAAAAAAAAGACCACCTCAGATTACATGCATCGATACTGGATTTAAATGAGTTTCACGAGGTACTAAATGAGGGAAGAGTGTCTGCACTGTAAGCAACACTGAGAAAAAGAGTGAAAGAGGCGTTAAAACGCCTCTTTCCACTAAATAACGGGCGTTGGCGCATTAGCTCTGTAGCATTTGATGAAATCAAAGCCAAAAAAAAAAAGTTCTCAAAAAGCTTCTTTCACATCACCCTGCTTTCCTTTTCCCTGCCAAAACATATGCACAGTACTGTGCATATGTTTTAGCCATATTAAATAGGTCTAAATTTTTCTTTTAAGTGAAGAGAAGCTGTTAAATTGTTCATATTTATGAATAAATATGTAAAATGTCTGACTACATCTCACCTTTAAAAATAATTAATTTCTTTTAGGTGATAAAATGACAATTTGTTTGACGGTGTCGCTTCAAATTTATAAGAAAATCAGGCTGTGTTAAATCAGGTTGTTTGTTTTTTTAAATAATTTTATTACCGACTGATCATCAGCAACTGTCTTTGTGTTGTCCAGTACTAAGTAGTACAGCCACAAGGAAATATTTAAAAAAATGTTTGTGTTTTTGCTTCTTTTTAAAATAAGGTTTGTAAATTAGTAATTTATTGGTTACTTTAATGAAAAAAAAATTGTAATAATTTCATATTTTATTGATGTTGCTTTTTTAGGAGGGTGGGGATTTCACATGATTTTCTGTTGACGATTATGCCTGGGGCCATTTGTTTGTTTGAATTTTTTTATTTTGTTTTTTAAAATGTGATGCCTAAAACATTTGCACAGTACTGTATGTTTGGACACTAATCAGTATTTTTCTGTTTGAATAAATCTTGCTAAATCTTGATAGACTGGCATAAACAGATTCATCTTTATTTGCTCACATGAACCAGCATTAGTTATGAACATTTGCCCACCCAGTCTAGTTCCTCCTGTGCCGGCACAGAACCCACCACATATTATGAGCAAATCTGTGCTGGTAACTGGAGATTTATCATCTTACAAAGTGAAGAATGACAGCCTTTGGTTAGTGGTTTTGAAGATGAACCACCACACAAACACAGAGTGATCTTGATATTTGCTGGAGTTCTGACAAACTAATTAGCCCGTGATTTACGAAACTCAGCCATACACTACACAATTATACAATGCGATACTGCTGCCATCATAAACGCATCAATGTAAGGCAGAAGCATGTTGCAGAAGAACAACGTACACATTGCAGCATTTGCACCTATGGTAGTCCACTCTGTACAGTGAGGGAGAAGGGTGGGAGCTGAGCAACAGGTTGTCCACGCAGAGAGAGAGAGAAGAAGAAAAAACATACATTAAGCACTCAAAATGCTACTGCTCACGCACAAGACAGAATCTGTTACCTCGATTCGATTAATTAGTGAGTGTGCACAGCGCACGCTAAATAGAGAGAGCAAATAATTATTTATGTAGTTTGGGAATAAATTATGTGTTGTGTGCACGCAATAGCATTTTGAGGACTGTACAATGTTTTTTTCTTTCTGTGGCTACTCTGGGGCTCCGTGGGCGTGTCCAGGTTCTTTCTTTTCTTTTGGCTGCTCCAGTTCAGGATTTCAACAACAGAAACACCCATCTCCACCTCACACTCATTTATGGAAGTCCGGTGGACTTTGGAGACAGGTGTGTCATATCTGTAAAACGTTCAAATGTTTAGTGAGTGTGTGTCTTCCTGTTTGTGCGTGTCCCCATAAATACGGGCATGCCTCTCTGCCCGTCATAACATGCGTGCAATATCATGATGAAATATGGGAAACACGGCACCTGTCGTACTCCTGGATTTTTGAACATGTTCGAATTGTTGCGGTGTGATCTCATCTCGTGAACACACACAATCCTAACACAGGTTCTCCATACATGCTGTAATCGGCATGTTTCTCTGCAATTGAGCCGTAACCCGGCTTTGTATCACATCACTGTCTAGTGTATGGCCGGCTTAAGTTAGGAGTATCCTCTGCTAATGTTAGCCGCAGTTTATTAGTTCTTCTAATCATGTCAGGATGTTTAGAAGGATTAACTAGTCAAATCATTGGTTTCAAATTGTGAGGCTTGTTGCAGGTTACTGTCTGGACAGGAAATGGGAGGTTGAGGTTTTTCATTTATGCAGGAGAACCAAATGCCTTGTGACTGGCACAGGGCGATATTATGAAGCATACCATGCTCATAACAGCACGGTCATACCTCCACACAATTGTGCCGAAAGGATTTAGAATGAATTTAAAACAAAAAAAATAAAAAATAAAAAAAAAGAGAGAGAGAGAGAGAGAGAGAGAGAGAGAGAAAATTTCCGCACAGAAATTCACTAAATCAGACAAATAAACCATTATTTTTTTGTTGTTTAACACCGGTTACATTCTAAAACTCAAACAACATGATCACAAGTCCACACAAAACTGAAGGAAGGGTTTTGTATGAAAGTGGCCAATGCAGACACTTTGTCCTTCTCTCAGGTTTTCTCAACATATGTGTGGTTTTACATTTAATTTCGGTTCGACATAAACACTCTAATGCCGTTTTCACATGATTGTGTGAGGCAGATGGAAAACAGGAAAGGTCTGTTCAACGAGGAGGAAAAATATGTTCACCGCTGACCGTGAGAGAGACACACGACACACCTAGATGGGGCATACCTCAGACAGTTAAACATTTTCAACTTTTTCTGTTTGCCCAACTGCAGTGACAAATAGCTGTTGATTCATTCTTGAAGACGTCAAAGACAGCCAGTGAAAGACAATTTGTTTGTGACTATGATCAACCCGGTTGTGTACAAAAAGTGGGAAAGATATGTGTAACATTACAGAAAGATATGACAATGAAATGTCACAAAAGTCTTCAAACAAACAAAACGATGAGAGCATTCCAGTTTTACGTAACCGTGTGGAATGCTAAAATGCCATTGTAATTGTGGGATGTCTTATGTAATGGATACAACACCTAGAGGTACTCCACCAGGAGCCCGACCCCGTGTCTGTCTGTTATGATGTCCTGCCAAGTGACCTTCCTGTACTTAGGTCATACCTCAGCAACCATGTAAGACAGAGACTTGATGTTAAGTTCATATGAAAGGTCTTTGGAAGGGCTTTCATGACATGTCAATTTGGTTGCTATGGTAACCATGGATGCTAGGGAAAAATTCTTTCTCGACTATTTCAGGAACTACTTATGATAGACACTTGATGTTTGGCTCATTTGAAAGTTCTTTGGAAGGGCTTTTATGCCATGTTGACATGGTTGCTAAAGTAAACAAATGTTGCTAGGGAAACATTCTTTTTTTGAATATCTCAGGAACTACTTATGATAGAGTGTTGATATTTGGCTCATATGAAAGGCCTTTGGAAGGTCTTTCAGATAATGTTGATTTGGTTGCTAGGGTAAACAATGGTTGCTAGGGAAACATCATTTTGTATAGCTCAGGAACTACTTATGATAGACACTTGATGTTTAGCTCTTATGAAAGTTGATGTATATTGACTAAGTAATAAAAAATAAAAAAAAGGATTGTTTTGTTTCTGTGAAAAAAGGTTGATTTGTGTTTCTTCCACCCTGGGACATCCCACCTGCAGGGCTTTACGCACTGCTTCTAGTTTAGCTTTTAATGAAGCATATTATGACAGTAACTTTACAATCTCACTGCAACTGACAATGTTTTTGTCATAACAACTCATAGAGCCGGTTTTTTTTTTTGTTTGGTTTTTTTAAACAAAGCCAACATGTGAATGTAGCTTAAATTGTGACTGAAATGTCTGTCAGTATCACATACCGCAGAAAACAGAATATTTATTATGGTTTTCAGTAAAAATGCTAAAAAAAATAAAATAAAATCACCTATATGTTTGATTTCATGGCGTGTTAGTCACAATCATCACTTCAGTTATAACATTGTGTGAATGTAAACAGCATGTAGACAAGGCTTGGAAGATGTAGCATGTCCTCTGCTTCACAGAGTTAAGATGACTCAAACACACCGCACCAGCCTATTCCCTCTGATGATGTCGGTAAACCCACCTTCACAGCAATGTGAGTGCCGTTAGAGGTGGCCAGTAAAGTGACAGGGTGACATTCTTCCTGTTCTTGGCTGTAGCTTGCCTCCTCCACAGTTTGAAACGTGGCCATGTCTGGTGTCATGATGGCCACCTGAGAGGGACAGAGACATTTTACTCAAATCCATGAGTCCAATCACAAAACAAGTAACCCAAAATCAGCAGCGCGATGAAGCTTCACCATGGTGTGTTGCTGTGGACCAAGAAGAGCTGAGAGACACCTGAATTACACTGTGGCGTCTCCATCATTCTTTAGTTGTGACTGGTCTGATGAAGAAAATGTATTTTCCAAGTTGAAGTGGGACACTGTTTACTTTTTTGTTGTTGTTTTTGAAAGAGTTACATTTTGTTGTCAGTTTGTATCCGTTTGTCACCTCTGACAGAGGAACGGGCTTCATGCAAGAACCACTCGTGCTAACAGATCCTCTCATAAATGGTGTGTACGAGTGATTTAAGACAATGTCCCGTAGTCCTGTAGTCTTGTATTTTGAGGGTTTTTTTTTGTTTGTAGGTACAAACAAAATCTATGAGCATTCAAGACCTGTAGAACTTGTGTGCAGTTCATCTGCTGTCACCCAAACCTACGTTTTTAGTAAATGATTGAATATTTCATGACTTTGAAAATGTATCGGCACACATCCGTCTCAGCATTCTTACGCCTGTGAAACCCAACTTGTTCTCGTGCACTCCCGTCACTGTACTTGTCTCAGCCCCATACATCACTTCTGGTTTACCACTGTCTTGTAGAAGAAGAAGTAGTAGTAGTAGTATGTCACAGGCCCTGAGGCCCATTGGTGCTGGCACTTATCCCTGGATTCCATAATGTTAAGTGGTTGAGACTCTACAGCTACCCCTGGATGGGATGCCAGTTTGATGCAGGTTACTTCCCCAGCCAAGGCTGGTACCCATTTACAGCTGGGTGTACTGGAACAATGCAGATGAAGTGGCTTGTCCAAGGACACAGACAGGTAGTGTGACTGGGAATCGAACCCTGGTCTACATGTTGGTAGCCAAACTCCTTATTCCACTGAGCTACCTACTGTATATTTCTTTCTCTACATATGTCTTATCAGTTTATTTAAAGCACTTAATTAGTAAAACAGCCTACCATGCAACATTAAAATAATTTTTAAAAGGTATTCAATCACTTCCTACAATATGTATTTTCTCCAGCTATCAGTTGACTTTGGTTTTATACAAAAGTTTCCTGGTGAAATCACCCGGACTAAGGGGCTTATTATCTCTTATGCCTTGTTCACATTATCACTCAAAATCGGATTTTTAGCATATCCAGATTGTATCTAGCTTGATTTTTTTTGGCAGTGTGGACAGTGAAAAACCACGAGATCCGATTTTTCCAAAGCGGATTCAAACCACATACGGAGGTGGTTTCGAATGCGATTCTGATCGGATTTTTACAGATCCATTTCAATCTGAATGTCTCGGGCACTCAAATAGGATTTCAGTGTCCTCTGCGAGTGACGCAGAGGACGCACAGCTAAGAAGTCTCCTCTGTCATTCGCGTTGTGTCACTGGAAGTCTCGTCTCCGTTTCTGTCTGTGTCACTCGCGCTGGGAGTGACACAGAGGACGCACGCCCCGCTCCACTGCACGAAAGGCGGTACAACTCAGCACTCTCCTCTATTTCTGTCGCTTCCTTGCCATTAGAATATAGTTTGCGCCACGGCTCCACATTACCATTTGGGACAGAAACAGACACAGTTTGCTGTCGTCCATTTTATTTATTTGTTTTTCCTGGATGTAGCCTGTTACCATAGAAATCAATATGGAAAAGACTGTCAATATGGACACGCAGATTGGATTTTGTCACTCGCAATATATAATGTGGACAGTCAATCAGTGAGATCAGATTTGAATCAGATGTGCAATAAATCTGATTTGAACTTGCAGTCTGAACAAAGCCTTATTAACCTGTTTTACTGTTTTGGTTCTGTGTGTTAGTAAACACAATCCATGTGTGTCTGTTTACAATAACAGAGCAGACGTACCATCGTGCACGTGTGCGAAAACTTTCAGCCAAGACGGACACTAAAAACACAAACTGGAAACTCTATAAGAAAGTGAAAAAATTCCAAGATCAAGTGTAAGACAATAACGTTGTGCGCTTATTATTTATATGTTTATATGCATAGCTGAGCAGGTACAAATGATTATGTTAACGAATTAACAGAATTTTATTTATTTATTTTTAAATTACCCACCGACTGTGTGGTGACAATTTAACCACCCAAAAAATGACATTGCCCCTGAAACCGCTCTTCCAGTGTTCCCACGACTATAAATTTGTTGTACCGTAATTTTAACCAGCCATAAAGTAATACATCCGACATGTTTTCAGTTATTTATTTCACATCAACATGAAATCTCACTCATCTTTGATTCACATTTTCTTTTAATTGTTTATCAAATCAAATTGCATTGCATTAATCACAAAAATATTTAAATTTGACAAAGCTTACTGACCCTCGTCCCATCCGTGCGTGCATTACTGCTGTGCCGCCACCAGATGGTGGGCGCTATGTTTTCATTCCATACATTCAGCTCGCCTGTTTTTCCTGCACTAGTGTGCAGTACGGAGGAAATTTTTCCAGAATTAAATGTTAGAAGATATATTTCCAGGAGAAAAGACGGACACCTTTAAAATAATCTGGCCCACCTCCTTATGTGGCTCCACCACAGAATTTAATGTTTTCGACTCCAGGTCACACTTGCAGATCTAACTTTCCATAAACATACATATATATTGTTAGCCTCATAGCATAATTGTCTACATTGCATAGAGCAGGGGTTCCCAAAGTGGGGGTCGCGACCCCCCAGGGGGTCGCGGGACGCCGAGGGGTGGGTCGCGGAATGATTTCCATCAATCAAATAAATTTTGAAAAAAAAA
>OMMV01203946.1:0-22797 GCA_900302635.1 Chatrabus melanurus
GAGTTGATGTGTGGAACTGACAGCTCGGCTCTAGAACAATGGATTTACGCACCAGCCGCACTTCTTGTCGTCACTATGCAGCATATATTCCTCATTACTGCTGCATGACAAAAGCACGGCCGCCCCAAGTCGCACATTAGCCATTTATTAATCACTTTTTTACAGCATTAATGTCGTGCTTGTGGCGCGCTGCGTATTTGCGTTTTTTTCTGTCAATGTGGGACGTTTTGCTGCAACATACGTGCGCGTCAGTAGTGCACCAGTCTCGCACTCCACGCATTTGGACTTCCACCTGCCGTGTTTCACACAAAATGTGAAACAGCCGCGGAAATTCAGGTAGCATATCAGCCGTTGAGCGAAAACCCGCAGGTGTGATAGCCCCTTAACCACTTTAAAATCGCACCAGCATTTTGAATATTATAAGCAGGAGATTTTTAATAATATGTTGAATAATGTATGCATATTTTTTTAAGTTTTGGTTTTTCTTCACATTTCATATCTCATTTTAGTAAATCCTGATATTTGAATTAATAATTACATGATTTGTTGGTCGGTCACTTAAAACATCAAACCTCTAATGACACACATTGTCCTCAACAAGAATAAACAAATATTTTCCACCCATTTTTCCCCCACTTAAAGTCTACCTATGCATACACTGACAGATAGTATGGTTCAAGCATGGACACAAGAATAGAACTTGGAAATCAGAATTTTCATTTCAGTGTGACTTTAATGATCAGGTATTCACTCTGCATACAATATTGGCTGTCTGCAAAGCCTGTCTCCCATTACCGATTGTTGATACCCGATTGTCTATGATTTCGCCAAAAAAAAAGAAAAAAAGAATACCAAATCTTGTCCTGAAATTGCATGTAATTGGTGTTAAAAATAGGGTTGCAGAACATTGTGAGCAATCGGGAAAGATTTAAAGATGTTTTGTTTTTTTTAATTGTGACATTGGGATAAATTATGATCCAAAAAAGTGAATAATCAGATGTAATTGGTGCAGATTAGGGGTAATCTGGTGTAAAAGTAGTTGAAAGTGGACAATCAGGTACAATATGCATTAATTGGGACCTACCGTTCTCTGAGCAGAAGCATCCTTCTGATCCTCCTCCACAACATGAAACCCATGAAAAGCGTGTCATGCTCTTCAACAGAAGTTTTTGAGATTTCATCAGAGAAATTTTAGCTTTTTGGAAAAGTCTGGGAAAAATGCAGTATATGAGCAAATAATGTTTTAAAAATGATTTTTATTTTTTTTTAATGGGAATCGTATGTAATTTGGTGTAATCAGCCAGTTGTAATCACCAGTTACAATTGTATGTAATCAGATATAAAATAGTATGGCTACAATTTAAAAAAAATTTTTTTTTAGATCAGGCTCGATTTCCTAAATTTTGAAATCAGGGCCAACATCGGGACCAAAAATCGGTAATGGAAGACAGGCCGAAAACATTATTTAAACATCTATCCATTAGATCAACTGTAATGGATACAAAAGAGAAAACAAAAGAACAACATAAACAAAAACACCAAAGGGGACCCAAAACTGTAATTCCTCCAGTTAAATTTCAAAGTCTGTCCATTGCTATCAAACAAAGGTGTGGCGTTACTGGCATTAGCATGTGATGAAATATGAAGATTCTAGCTCTGATGACTGTTTATGGCCACTGGCATGGCCCTATAGTTGTTGTAAGATGGCATAGTAATGGAAACGAATCCTTGTTTTCACTTTCAAAATAGATGCTTAATTTGGAATTATTAATAAAGAAATATCTTTGCCAGATTCAAGCAACTGACAGAGCCAATTCAGCTGATGAGTTAGTGCCAAAGAAAATCTGCATCCTTGGCTGCAACATGAGGATAATGTTGCTAATGAGGGCAATTTATGACAACTTAATTATGACGGGAAGATGACAAAAATGGTGGACATGTAGGCAACTTGATGTAGATGCCACTTGCACAGAAGTGAAAAATCCAAAATTGCTTGTGTGTTTGGGTGAAGCTTTAATAAAACACACTGCATTCATCCATTCTTTATCTACACCTACTTTGTTCTTCTCAGGGTTAAGTGAGACTGCAGCATGTCCCCATTAGGTATAAAGGTGGATCGCCAGTCCATCACAAAGCTAACCACTACAGACAGCCATTCTCATTCACACCCACAGGTAATTTAAAGCCTCCAATTAACCTGCCTGTCTTTGGATAGTGAGAAGAAGCAGGAACACCAGGTGAAAACCCACAAAAACATGGGGAGAACATGCACACTCCACACAGAAGGGCTTTCATTAGGATTTGAAGCCCAAGAGTGTTAACCACTGCACCAGCATGACACCATGACCATACAGTCAATGGTAAAGACAGAAAACAAGTCTTCATCCTGTTATTTTACTGAACTGTGAATTACATTGCACAGAACAGAGATTTCAAAGGCAGCATTTATGATCAAAATGAGGACACTGTCTGTGGTGCAGACGTTGATCAGCTTAATGGAGATTTAATTCTATCTTGAAAAAAAAATTCTCAAGTCTTGTATCCAAACAAATCCACAGGATCCTAAGCTTCTAAGGCACTGAAATGTTTTAATCACCAAATCTGGACATTTGGCATCTCATCAATTCATTCGAAACTGTAGTAAAGTGTAGTACCAGCTTTGATCTGCGGCAAGAACATCCATAATCCTTGCTCTATTGCCTCCCCCTGTGTCACTGTTCTACAAATTGATTTGGGGTCTATGGATTTTATTTAGGAGAGGAGACAGAGGTTTGGTAAGAGAGAAAAATAAAAGGAACACAAACTTGCCTATCACACTCTATCACAGTTTACAACAAACAAGTTGGGCTTGACTGGGAAAGGTCGGACTGGACTGTGTCAGACTGGGAGAACACTAAGAACTTACCAGGGCAGTTGCGATAGGACACATTCTGTGTTCTTGGTCCTATTCTGGGTGGGCATGGACCTTGAGAAGCAAAAAGATCGAGCTACAAACATGCTTGTTTGAAACTGTTTTAAAGGGGTCATAATATCCACCTGGTCAGCAAGCAAATATAGGTCACCAGGTGTCTTAAATGTGATAATAAAGTCTTTTAAGAAAAAATACACCACAGACACTGAGGTGATGCATCCAAAACTCAACCCGTTCTTTAGTCTCTAAGAGCATTTTCATACTTTAAAGATCAAACCAATTTCTGCACCAGTATTTTTTTTTTTTTACCTAGTTTGGTTTAATCTCAAATTGTAATTATGCAAAGGCACCAAAGGTGTTTATGCAGACACATGCCCTGTTGTAATCATGGCTTGGTTTGTGGACGGACATGGGTCTCATTAACAGAGGAAAATATTTGCACACTCACTTCAGTTGTTTTTTCTTTTTTTTTTGCTGTTGTAATAGTATTATTATTATTGTCTTACTACCAGCAACAATGACTTCACATGCAATATGTGAGACAAGTTCTAATTCGCCAAATCAGCAACCAGAGATTGCAGAAATTTTGTTGTCGCCAGTAAGAAAAGCGGATAAGAGTGCAAATAATCCAGTGAACCCAGTGAGAAAAATAAGGTGAGTGACAACAGCCGAGTCTGCTGAAACTTCCTGTAATGGATCCAAAGCTAAAGTAACCGTTTCACATTTTAAACAATCCAAGCAAACTGGTGTAACTTGACCTGGGCCAAGACTGCCTTTTGTGGTTGGATCAAAAATTGGCTGTTTGGTCCGGACCATGGTCTGGGACAGCTTTCACACTTGTTGGACCAAATTGAAAAGTCCAAACATCTGAACCAAATAGGATAGATGTGAAACCATGCTGAAACACTACCTGTTTATGTGACTATTGCTTTAAATAAATAGGACCTGCTGCACAAGATGGCCAGTTTTCCTTCAGAGAGGCGGTGTCTTCCCATCTCTCTCTCATAGTCTTGCCGTGTCACGGAGAACAGATTGATTTAGTGGGCATGTGTCATAGAATAAGCAGGAGTCCAGACATGGACATCAGGTCAACATTTTGCTTCTAGCAGGGGGGAGACTACATACGATTGTGGGAGTTTGATACTGTTTCACGTGAAACACCAATCACACTTAACTGTAAAAGGCAGATATAGAGCCATTTGACATAATATGACCCCTTTAAATAAAATTAGGATCTACTTAGAATTTTGCATTGTAGAGACTTTGCCAGGCAATAAAAATAAAAGTCCTTGGGCAGAATTTTAGGCTTAACATAAGGTAAAAGTCAACTATAACAGCATGTTGCCATGAGTGTACATTGATGCTAATTCTACTATTTAAGTTTGTGGCAGCATAGCAGAACATAGGATCAATACTTTACTGAACAACGAAGCAAGCAAAATATGATTAAATTGAACTGGATTTGGGTATACGTGCTCAAAAAGCTGGAACCAAGTACTTTTATTATTTATTCTAATGTTAATTAGAGACTAAGAAACATTAACCTTTGAGTTGTTATGACTTTCGCCATCAAATGATGCGTTCTGATTCGGTGCTAAGAGGAACAGATTGGACAGGTGTACCAGCAATGCGCAGTGTGGATGTGACACACTCAATCCACAAAATATTGCAGAATTAAGGTAAAGGCGCGGTCACACTATGACGTTTACCCCAGCTTGTGGTGAACGCAGGGTAAGTTGAGAAAATTGGCCAAACGTCAGCAAAACTCACGTTCTCGGAGTTTAATAGCGACCCTCAAACGCAGTTCATTCCATAACGTGGTGCTAGTGGAGTCCAGCAGAGGCGGGCGTCAACCAGTGCACCATTAGAACAAGCGGGACCTTTGACAAAGTGGCAACGTGTGGGAGAGGGGTTCACCCAGCACCCAGCGTAGACGATCGCACCAGTAACTTCACCTAGCGGAGGCTAACTTGGTCGTAGCGGATAATAACTTTCTCTAACGGTCACCAATGTAGCCAGAGGTATGCCGACAAACGCCGAGGAATTTGCAACATGTTGTAAATTTTTGGGCACGGTCGGCGGTCATTGGTGGACGGTAGAGGACAGCGGAGCTCAGCGGTGGCTAGCGGACACCGACATTTGCTAGTAAGTTCGTCTATGTTGGCCCAAACGTCTGTGTGTGACTGCGCCTTAAACACTAAATATTTAGATTTTTTTTGTTGTTTCACAATTAAAATATATCTAAAAACTACACAGCACTCTTTTTAATCTCTAAGAGCTGCGAAACACTTCCCATCAGTCCTGTTCTAATTATTCCACTTCCACCTGATTAGTGATTCTGGCAATTCGTCTAAATCTTTGTCATTAATCAGTTTGTAAAGGTTACATGGGAGAACTTCTTCCACAAATTGCAAATGAACATGGCAGCTTAAAGGACAAAGGGGACTTTTAATGCAAAGGGCAATCTAAAGATTGTTTGGAAGCTGAATGGCAATGAATATTTTAGAACCCAAGGAGCAGACAAAATGTTAACACTATCTCTTTAGATGAATTATTACCTTGTTGTGGCGCCTTTCTGTTCTGTTACATAATGAAACATCTGTTCACATATTTCAACACCTGGTGTATGGATTTGTATTAAGACATCAAGGTGAGTCGTGTTTGCGTCTGTCACACTTCTCCTTACAAATGTGAGTAATGAAACTGGGAGTCAGCATGACTTCCTCAGCCCTCTCTCCATTCCGCTACCTCCTGACTACACTCGCCGATCCGCAGGAAACACGATGAGCACATCAATAATAAAAGCAGTACAGAAGAGAACCAAAGGGTTTTATCAGTCAGCTTTCAGGAAACGTTCACAGGGTGACAAAGGTGGAAGGCGAGACAGAGGAAAAGGGAGTGCTGGATGGCAGACAAAAGAGTGCAGTAAGTCTGTCCAAGTCTGGAGGAAATACTCCGATGGATTATGGTACGAGAACGACAAGAGAGAGAGAGAAAATGATGGTGGGAACACAGAGGAGGGAGAGTTTTCAGTTCATGACAGAAGGATCACACTTACTGTAGGGGACACACTCATACTGGACCTCCAGGTACTTGTAGGTCCCAGGGCAGGGGTCAGGGAAGACATCTGAACCTGTGATGACGATGCACTGAGTCCGATTGTTGCATCTGTCAGAGAGAGAGAGAGAGAGACAACAACAATGATTCTTGTGCTTTCCAAAGAACTCCCACACTGCCTTTTGTAAAAGCAAAGGACATATACCGTATTGTTTTGAATATAAGACAGTGTTTTTTCTTGGAAATACATCTGGAAAAAATGGTTTCGTCTTGTATTCAGAGTCTAGGATTGTACAAGACATTACATCACATACACCGCGACAGCAGGTGGCTCAAAATACCCATGAAACGAGTGTGCCCTTCAAGACTTAAGCAACCCGTCCCTCTAAATATCTTACAATGCTGCATGATGGAGAGACACAGTGTTTGTCCTGAAGTCAGTGGCTCAAAAGTCAGGTAAATTATGATGAAACCTTTAAGGTCATGGTAATAACTGCAGCAGAGTCACCAAAGAAGCAGCCACGAAATATGGTCTGACAGAGTGTAAGGTTGGAAGATGGTGAGCCCAAAAAGACTGACCTAAAAATGCTAAGAGTTAGAAAAGCTTACCGTGGTCCTAAAAGTGGAAGTGCGTCAGCATGGTTGATAAAATAAATGAGGGACTGCCTACAAAATGTGCTTTTATTCACATTAATTTCAAATAACAGTATTTTCTTCATAAAAAAGAAGATCTGGTCTTCAGAAAGTCTTTTTTTTATTTTTTTTAAACGTGTCTTGGAAAAGGGGGGTTGTCTTATGATCAGGGTCGTCTTACATTTGGAATAATATAGTACATCAATGGCAAAAATATTGCCTGCAAGGGAAGTGCAAGATCCACAGAAATGCAACAAACCTCTTCACTCTTTATGAACAAACCTTGAAATATAAAGTTCCCAAAGAAAAATGTGAACACTCAGAGAAAAGCAAAGTGAATTATTCCCACCTAATGATATTTAGACAGCAAAAGACTAAAGTCCATTTCCTCTTAGATGTTTGTCAGATCTTCTCTGTTATGTGCTGTGGTGTAAAAGAGGTCCTTTGTGTGCAGTGCAATTCCACATCTTTTTCAAATGCTTTTATATTCTGTGTGAATGTCTATAGACCAATGAAAGAAACCAAAAAGACTGCAGCAATTTTCTTGCTATAATGGAAACTATGTCTAGTAAGGCACCAGGTAACACCATAAAACACTGTAGATTTTCTGAATGAATCATTTTTGTGTGTGTGTGTGTGTGTTGCCTCTTCTTTTACTTCCCTGCTACGCTCTTGTTCAACTCAAGTAACAGTTAATGAAGGTATGAAGGTGTTATATAAATTTGAGCAGGACTCGGGGCATAAAATATCATTGAAAGCAGGTGCAACCCTATTGACCCTGGACTACCGTTATTTTTGGACCTCATGTAATGAAGGAATTTATGATGTCAGCTCCCTCCACCCACCCCCAACACACATACATGCACATGAACTTCTGATTGAGCAAATTTGTACTTCAAAAAAAACAAACCAAAGCTTTCACACAGACTTGCTGCCTTTGGATTTCCTTTGTTCCACTTCCTAATCATTATGAAGAGTCTTTGGATGGAAACTGAGGGCACAAACCTAAACTTGCACTCAAAATACTTTTAGAGGTCTCATTACTAATTTATATTCCACTAAAAGTTGTGTGATTTGTGTTGGAATTTTTATTTTTAGTCTATAACATGCAGGTTTACGCAGGATTGAGAGCACACTTGAAAACTAATTTCTTTTGGCTTGTTCCCTTTTCCTCGGGGTCACCACAGCGGATCCGTTATGGATGCGCATGATTGATTTGGCACAGGTTTTACACTGGATCCCATTCTTGAGCGTTTTGGAAAAACCTAGTAAGTATGAAAACAGTAAAGTTGAGAAAACAGCAAAAAAAACACGCCACCAGTTTCAAGATGTTTTGCATTTTTTGCTTCACTAATACCTCTGGCTCCCTACATTTCTTCTGGAAATGTCAGAATATCGAACTTCGGCTTCAGAAAGTTGACCAAAGTTCAAAGTTGCTTGGTTTTGGCTGAATAAGTGAATCAGTTCCAGAACTTGCTAGGTCCTGCCGCTTCAATATCTATGAGATAAGGTGAAGCCTATTAAGTCTAATAATGGTCTTAACTCAATTTTCAAAAAAATAAATAAAATCGACTTACTAGGTTTTTCCAAAACACTCAAGCCTTGCTGACGTCAACTCCAAATGGAGAATGGGCAACAACAGCCACGACCTGTATAATTATTAGAAAATCCAGAGAGCAAGCCAGATGGTACTTGTCCTCTGAAGAAAGTTTGATTTTAAAGCAAAGTTAAAAATTATTTATTTGATTTCATTTTTTAAATTTACCAGCCCTTTGGAGGCGACTGGCTTTACATGAGAAATCAGACCTAACTGAAGCAGTGGTGTGCTCTGTCACTCGGAGATTTGCAGGTGACCACCCTTTTGCTCTACTGAAATCATCATAATGATATCAATACCTTCAGCTACCAAGGGGACTGAAAATTCTATTAGCAATGTGAGGAGCCAGATCAATACCTCTGTTCTGCTGATTTAGCAGGGACCAGACATAATATTTGTTTCTTCTTACGACAGACCAGTGTGCCCATATAAATGTGGATCATTGGAAAATGTATTAGTGGACTGTGCTTTGGCTTTTACTCTTATTTTAGGGCTGCTGAGGTAATTGCTGCTATGTCCAAATATTGTTAATATAATATATTAGGTAGCACATTGTTGAAGTGTTTTGTTGTTTTTTTAAAACACATGAAACTGCACATTCATTTTGATTTCAGTTTAAAACCCTTGGAGGTTTACAGCGATACTGGTGTGGTGAAGTAATCTCAAAACGGATTGCTGAAATGTAACATGAACAGCTACTTTATCTGATCTATTTATCTACCTAGGATGTGGAACTACACATTAAATTTTAAAAAATCCCAATCCCCCCCCAAAAAAATGCTTTATACAGGAGCTACGGTGGTTTTAGTGGCCACCAGATTTAGGCTTTGAAAATAAAAGAAACTGACAAACCAGCTCATTTCAAGCTAAATATAACTTCAACACAATGCTCCTAATTTCTATCATGCATGTGTGATACAATTATTCTCTTCAACAAGCCCAGACATGAATTGTTCAAACATTGGAAGAGAGGTGCAAACGTGAGTTTCAATCAGATGAGCGGAAACTGTGTGTAAGACGTGTAGAAAACAACAGAGCCAGAGCCACATCTGTTCTTGGTCCATCATCACCAGATAAAAAAAAAAAAGAAAAAAAAATTGAATCTGTTAATAAAATGTAAATACTTGCTATCAACTTGGAGCAATATCAGGTAAAAGGTGTAAATACGTTTTTTTTATTTATTTATGAAAAACCCCAACCACCAGATGCATTTAAATAGAAATAATAATTTTGAAACTGGTATAATATGATACAGGATTCAGTTCTCTTGTCTTTATACTTTATGAAAGTAAAAAGAGAGATGTGTAAGATTTGCAGCACTGAAGTGGAGAGCTGTGCGCATTAAGAGCGGAGAGACTGTAACAACCTGCAATTGAATAATTTGTCTCTGGAAGAGTACAAAGCCAGTTAGATATGTTCCAGCTCTGTGAAGAAAATCGTCCACAATGTGGAGAGATAAAACCGCGTGTGGATAAAAGGGAAAGTATCTGAAAATCTGGGAGCCTGATTAGGTCGCAGAGAAGCTGAAGGAAAATGGGTGCAGCAGGTGGGAATATGCGCAATTCTCTTGGCGTTTTTATGCCGAACTGCTCTATGGTTCTATTAAAACACCAGGACACTGACTCCAAACTGCTGCCATGTGCAAAATGAAACAGCAAGCACACACCAAAATTTATTTTAATGTGCACACCCGTGGCAGATAGGCACTTCAGATCTTGCTCCTCTGACAGTTCCAATTCTGTGCGTCACGAACACTTTTCCAAGTGTCTAGTTTTATTCTTATTCTTTTATTTAAAGCTACAGTGTGTAGGATTTAGAGGTGTTTATTAGCAGCAATGGAATATAGCATTCATAATCATTTATTCATTAGTGTATAATTACCAGCAACAACGATTTGATGTGTTTTCATGAGCTTAGAATGAGCCCTTCATATCTACATGGGACCGGGCCCCCTCATGGAGGCCACCATGTTGATACAGTAGCCCAAAAGGGGCATACTTACCCTGTCTTTCGCATTTTGCAGTGCGGTTGGAAGAATGAAGAAAAAAGAAGAGAAATCAGTGGTTGCTTCCCTATACGCTGTCTACTAGCTGCTAGTGCAGGCTAACAAGCTTGAAACCCTCATTCTTTGAAATGGAGGATCACACATATTGATTATCACAAGAGAAGGCAAGCGAGCATGAATCCCAGTCACACTGTAAAAAAATCTGTTGTTTTTACGGAAAAAAACTGGCAGTTGCCAAAGTGTTTATTTCTCACTAACTTTTACAAAATACAAGAGAAAAAATGCCAAACATATGAGATTTATACTGAAATATGCAGCGGAGCCTATTCCGCCATCTTGGATTATTTTTTGTAGTCAGAACAACCAACATACATCATGCTGACGTCACGCTACCTTCTCTCTGATTGGCTTGCACAGCGTGATTTTTTTGTGCTTAGCAGAATATTTATGATTGTACATCATATTGCCATATGAACATATGTTTACTTTTTGTACAAAGTATGTTAATATGAAGAGTTCTGAAAAAAAAAATCTGTTTAGAATTGAGTATGCTATATATCAATAGGATAAAATGGATTCTGCAGTTCATTACATTTTCATATTTTTACTGCATTTTTTTCCCAGAATTATTCTGGCAACCACTAGCTGCCAGTTTTTTTTTCCCGTTAAAAACAACGGAATTTTTTTTACCATGCACCAAAGAAGCGAAAATGTGAAGGGACTGCATCCTCACCACTAGATGACACCAAATCCTGCACACTGTACCTTTAAATGTGACATCACCAAATTGTCACAAAAAAGTGTGAGCTTATGCATTCATGTAAACAGATTTAGGAATTCTAATTGCTTCTGTTGTTTATTGCTTGAGTTATAGCTGGGAACACTAAGTTATTTTGTGGCCGCATGAGTAAGAAACATGACAAAGACACAAACAAACTCGAGTACAAAAGCCAGGATCAGTGTTTGACTGCAGATTTACAGTGTCACAAATTCATATCTGTCACTGTGACAGTTTTATTTCCCGGAGCAGCGTCTCTCCATTTGATGAGTTATTTTCGTCATGCTCTGCCATGATTGGCACATCTCTCAAAAAGCTATAAGACAGCTAATGCAAGTGGCTGTGAGGATAATAAATATTCAACACACCCTCCAATTAATGTGCTACAAGCCCGTGTGTGTAAAATGCTTTTGTGAACCAAAATAACAGGTGAGTCTAAACACTGCCGGTTGTTGTTCCTGCACCTTGAATATAGTGCCTTTACCCCTTGATTCCAACAGGCACGGCTTTATAACTCCGTGTGTGCGCCAAGGTTTTTTTTTTTTCCCATCATACATCCAGCTTCAGATCCTAACAGCAGCATTTCAGAAGTGGAGTGTTTCAGTTGAAGAGCATTGGTTTACCTGTTGATTTGGTAAATTTTCCTTGAATTTTGTCTTCTACCATAGGTGAGCAGTTTATTTTTTGTATGATTTAATCATATTTAATGTTGTTATTTCCTACTTTATTGTGATGTAGTCTTCAAACTATGGTTGAGCAGTTGCACGATTCCATTGTCCATCACCGATGGCTGAATGACATCACGATGTGGTGGAGCCGTCATCATGATGCCACGCCCCCCTACCCTCCCATAGACACACTAATTCCATTGTCCCTGCTATAACGTAAATATCTATTTACCTGTTCACCGGGGATCTGTAGTTTTAGGCGTGTCAACCAGAGAGTGCACAAATGAAGGATGGCGATAACTCTTTATTTCTATGTGAAATGTCTGAGATGTGACTGCGCCGGGCAGTTCATGAGCTACACGCATGTTGAAATGAGCAGGCACTCCAAGCACATGGTGTCCAAATGTCCTGCGGGAAGAGACTGTGTTGCTCAATGCACAACTTGGCATCCAATTTTTACGCTGCACACAGAAAAAATTAATCTGAGGTATCAAGAAGAGTTCCCCTGCCTGCAGTTACACGGAGATATGGCCATCGTGAGCTGTGATTGGGCTGAAACAACACGGGCACTCTGAGTGCCAAAGACTGAATATCTCATGCTGTGCTGCTCGGCTCAGAATGGCCCAGCCAGTGTGAAATCCAATGTACAGTTTTCTTGCTGAGCACAGAAAACTTTATCTGAGATATCAAGAATAGTTTGCCTGTCTGGAGTTACTCAGAGATGAATGAACCACTTTTCCTGACTTGCTGAATGAGTCGATGCTCTGAACGTGGTCAGGCGACAGCTGCTTCAGAAAATCAGCTGAGGTGCACTGTTATTAGTACATTAGTAATAGTAATTAAATAAATACATATTATTGTATTATTTAATTTATAAGTAGACATTTTAAAGAGTGTAAAAGTATGTACAAAATCCCCCCCACCATTTCAGCATCCATTGCAATATTTTAGACATTGTGATTTTCCAATTAATTTGACATCGCCCAAACCTACTTTAAAGTTCATACAGTCCAGATCTGAACAGCATGGATCAAAAACAAGTGGCTGTGTTTTTGTTGTTAAATATACACTGCAGTGATGAGACAGGATGATCGGAAAAACTCATGAATCATGTTTCCCTATCTGATTGGCTGGTGCGATTCATACTAGAACAGCCTATTCCCACAAAAAATTCATAGCAAAAATAGGGTAAAGTAATGCACAAAAATTCGTAGATAATATTACAGTTGTTTTTTTGTTTTTTTCAGCTGAATTCATACATATCCCACATATTCCTCAGTTGGGAGGCTGTGATGCCATCACTGACAAGATGATGAATCATGTGGAAATTCATTTTATACTTATTATTATTGGTATGCCAAACCTAGCCTTAACCCTAATGCACATTTCTGAACTCTAAATGCAAAATTCAAACATGAAATGCAAAATGCGCATTGTGCATCTGCGTGGAAATTCATAGGAATATGCACAAAATATCATGCTTAACTTTTAGCATGCTATCATACGAAATGTGTCATGAGAATATGTTGACCTCGGGCAGCACGGTGGCTTAGTGGTTAGCACTGTTGCCTCACAGCGAGAAGGTTCCCAGGTTCGTTTCCGACCTGGTCCTTTCTGTGTGGAGTTTGCATGTTCTCCCCGTGCTTGTGTGGGTTCCCTCTGGGTGCTCCGGCTTCCTCCTACTTCCAAAGACATGCAGGTTAGCTGAATTGGTGAGTCTAAATTGACCATCGGTGTGAGTGAGAGTGTGAATGTGTTTGTCTGTGTATATGTGCAGCCTGTCCAGGGTGTACCCCGCCTCTCGCCCCAAAGACCGCTGGGGTTGGCTCCAGCCCCCCCCCCCCGCGACCCTTAATTTGAATAAGTGGGTTCAGAAAATGAATGAATGAATGTGTTGACCTGAAGCAGCATCAGTCAAAAATAGCCACTGCTAGTCAAAAACATTGTCTCGAATGTCCGCTATCGGTTCCGGCAGTCACGTCTGGTGGGATTTTAGGGGTTAGACACCAAAGAGCCACATTATTGGTGCATACATCAGTGCAATGTGTTGCAGCTTGCAACCATTTAAATAACAAAAATCACAAGATTACAGCAACAGCAATGTTTTAAGCAAATAATGAAATGATGTAATAATCCCTCCTCACCCTCTTGTTGTACTGCTATCATTCAGCAGAATATATTACAATAAAACTGAAGGAAAAAGAACAGATGTTTTGTTTGTTGGGATTAATAAAAGCTGTGTCACAAATTTAGTGTACACATTTTTACGACACAGGGCTATATTAGTACACAGTGCAGTTCTATCTGAGTGTGTTTATGTGTGTTTTGCGAGGTCTCAAGGGGCAGCTCGCTTTATTAATGACCTTTACGTGTAATGAGAAATGAGAAAATCACCACACTTATTTATACTTCTATATGTGTTTATAGAAAAGAACTACTCATTCGAATAAAAGCATTCGCTTCATGCAGGATGCATTTGTGTTGGTGGGAAATATTTCAGACCCGGCCGTGTTTCCATATATTATATGGTCACTTTGATGATTCTGTCCCTATTGCACATGCATAAGCTTATCACGCAAGAGCAATATAAATTGCGGTGCTTTATCCAACAGACTCCAATGAGACTGGCGAAATGACTGCCTGGTTTATATTAGGCACATAAAACAGAATGATATTAAAAATAAAATCCATGACACTAATGACACATAGACCTGCCATCGCTTCTCAGGAAAATGCATCAAAAAACAAACATAATCACCTGGGGGAGGGGAATCAGATTTCCTTTGAAACAATATTGAAATAAGTGCTGATAGGTTTTTTTTATGACATAGCGCCCTAATTTTAGAGCAGGGCCTTTCTGATCCACGGGACTTTGTGAATCTGAATTTGTCTATTCTGTGAAACCTCAGGCATCTCCTGAGACCAATTGAGAAAGCTCTAATGACTTCTTCTGTGCATAGTCTTACTCTTGAGTTTGAAGGAGAGCATGTAATTGAAATTCCTCCCATAAAAAGTTCAGCATTTGGGCCTGCCAGGGCACAGGTCTCAGAGTGCACACTAATTAAATACATGTAAAATATGATATCTCTCACTATCTTTTGATAGTCTGAGGCTATATAGTAATTAATCATGTACATAATGAATATTAAGACAAAGGAAGCCTTCTCCACTTTCCTCAAGAGTGATACTTTCTGCTTCTATAAATACACTTGAGTGCTCATCCAGATTGTAAGTAGGAGTCATAAATTATTTTATCTCAGAAATGCCACAGAAAGAATAATTAGTCAAGCAAAATATAAACGCACTCTAAAATACTTCACCTCTGCGCAAATACTGCAGAGAGAAAATAGAATTCCATTTTTTTTTTAGATTTTTTTTACATCGAGAAAGCTAACAATACTTTATAGAGCTGAACAATTATTCAATTCATTATTTAGTAAGTCATTTATTAATTGAATCACTCCATTGTAATACTTGAATAATTGCTAACAGGGTTTATTTAACACAATTGCAAAATGCGTTATGATTCCAGTTTGGGAGGGTGTGTCTCTTTTCTCTGTTTTACATTGACAAAAAAGTGAATACCTTTGGATTTGGGAGTATTGGTTCAACAAAGCCAAACATTTCCAGATATCACCTTAGACGCTCAAGTTGTCTTTTATCTTGATTTTCTGAAATTTCTTAAAATTGAAAAAAAAAATAGCAAAGAAGAAGTGATAACAGAAATGATCATTACATGGAATCCTAGCAAAGATGCAATTACATATTTAATATTTATGTAAAAAAATTTACAGCTTACAAAGTTTCTCAATTTCGCTCAAGGATGTCTATCTTCCAAAGGAATTGAAGGACCCTCAGTAGTATCAGCTTTTTTCACATGTTTTATAAATGAGGTACAAAATCGACATTGGCTACAATCTCTGTGAATTTATAAACCTTTTTGTTGATATATATATATAAAATAATAATTGACTTTCGGCTTCTCCCAATTTCAGCTCTGGGTCGCCACAGCAGATCCCACATGTATGTTTGGCACAGGTTTTACAGCAGATGCCCTTCCTGACGCAACTCCACATGACATGGAGAATGACAGGGGTGAGGTTCGAACTGGGAACCTTCCGCACTGAAAGCGTTCACAATAACCACTAGGCCACCACCCTTGCTCAAGCTTCTCAAATTGAATGGCAAGAACAATTAACATGTTTTCATTTCTGAAATTAATCCAAAATGAAGCACAGATATACCTAAGTCCACCTTCGCTTTTTTTGGTCTGTTAATCACACTGAAGTATTCCAAAACTAATCCCGTAACATCTCTGACCTTTCTGAGCGAGCCAAACATGACACCATTTTAGCGTCACAGAAAATCAAGCTTGGATTTGATGCCAATTTCTTGAATGAGCGTTCCCTGCAGACATCAGGAAGCAGGTGCAATAAGATGCCAACAAGGTGTAACTGATAACACTCCTATTCTAGCCACATGCAATTTCACCTTTTCCACAGCCAACATAAAGTATGTCAAAAGAATAATTGGACTGAGAGTTAATGGGCTAAATGAATAATAAATTATTTCAAGTAAGAAAAATGTAACATACTGTTTTCCCACTAACAAGCAGGGTGTTATTTAGGTTGAAAGCACCTCTAACCCATAAAGAACTGTAGTATAAATGTGTTTCTCACTAATCTATCTCTCAGCACAGATACAATGACATTTTAATCAATGTTGCTGTGAACAGTGAGTCAGTGTGGACGTACAAATCAACCTCTGCCTTTGCATGATAGTCTGTCCTGCTCTATATTTTTAACTAACTCCAGATTGTACCAAAAGTAAAAGCTTTTATTCCCGTTGTATATCCAACTTCTAATCCAGAGCTTCTGTTTTCAATGCTATAGAATAGATATACAGGCTTGATTTACATTTAAACAGATTGTGAAGGTTATAGAGCATGCACACTGCTGCCCAACAAATACCTCACAATCTGTTCTAAGTTTAATTACAAATATTATCGGCTGATATCTCCCATGTTTAAGCCTTGATAAATTGGCACTTTGAGTTCACTGCTTTAGAATGGAACTAGTGCTGAAAATTATTTACTTTTCTAATAGAATTTCTATGTTGCTCATGGGTAAAATGATTGTCAGCTGCTGAATTGCAGATTTTTCTGGACAATATTAAGGTTAAAACAAATAACTATTGTCAGTTATGTGACCATTAGTTTTTAATTTGCTTGTCAAAAAGACATGAAGGCATTCCATTGATATTTGGTGGAGAGCCTTGGGTGAAGCAAATCTTAAATTGATTTTGAGACAGAGGTGGGCATTTTTAATGAATATTATTGTAATGTCTCCAAGTGATTTCAGTGTTGCACTTGAAAGAAACAGTGCCACCACCTGTGATTCAGTTCCATTAAGGATAGTTTGACAGAGGTGCCCTCTATCAAAATTCCCTCTAGTTTGAATTTTAAATTAAATTGGATTTTTACGATTTAGTGTAGGCAAGACCAGAAAAAATGGAAAAAAAGATTTTACAATGTTGAAGGTCTTTACAGGGTTTTGGGGAGCATGCACTTGGCATCAACCACACTACAAAACCTGGGTGGTAACATGACATTTCCACCGCAGGAACTCGAAGGGCATTTTAGGTGGTCCAACACCTTTATGTGTGTCGGCACCGCAGGGATGGCACCTGAAAGGGGATTTTCAGGGCCTTTTTCGAAGGTGACATAAGTCCCTTCTCCAGGGTAGGTACTTCCGAGTGGCCCTGAAAAAAAGCTGTTGGGCAGGGCTCAATCCTGATTGGTCATTAACTCACGCAAGAGAAGATGACAACAACAAGCACCAAGCCAGACTAGCGAAATGAGACCAAGAGCATAAGAACTGAAAAGCCAAGGTGGCAGATGGATCAAACAGGAGGTACAGGTGTTGTTGGTTTTCTTTTGATGGATGAGGTCCAGTGAGGATTCAAGTCTTCGAGGTGGAATGAGAAAATCTATGTTGCAGCTGAAACTGTGGCAGAATTATTATGTCTCTGGAAAAGTAGCTGCATGAGCCTGATGGGTCTTAAATGCAATGGAGACACAACGGCTGAGAAGGCCAACTGTGGAGCCATTCCTGTAAAAGTTTGCAACATCTGGGAAGTAGGTTGAGTTCCAGCGGTGGAAACGGACCAATAATGTGGTGGAACCACCCAGGCAGACAACGAGTTAACTTTGCAGGCTGATGCCCTCAAAATACATTTTGCCCAATCCAACAATCCAAAAGTCACATGTATTCAATTTATGATTAGAAAGAGGCATATACCTTCACCAAAACCAAACAGCCCGATATTCCATTGGTATTTACAATATTTATGTGGTTTTCTTCCTCTGTGCAACCTCATAGAAACACTCCATGATGTCCACATGGTTACTTCCTTTGACACTGTACTTGGAGGTTGGGCCAATCAGATTACATCACAAGACTGGTGGACAAGTTCAACAATGTTCTCATCACTGTGATGCATTTTTAGCGATGTTGCCAGAGGCATATGTGCTTGTGTACACCTTAGTCTCTATTTGTTTGTATATGTGTATGTATGTACTGTATGTATGTTAGCAAGATGTCTTCAGAATGCCCAATCCAAGTTTGATCAAACCAAGCAGGTACATTGGCCTATGGATGGGGAGAAGTGATTTGATTTTGGTTAGGATCGGTGAAATTTCCAACCCCATGCTTATTTTGGAAAATGGCAAATTTTATGAAAACGAATCCAGAAATTTTACTGTTAGTGAAATTCACTGTTTAAAAGCCCATGAAACATTTTCTCGGCATGCTTGATGCTTTGCAATGTGGTTGTGGCGCCGCTGTGCTCTCTGAGCACATTTGATCTAGCTTTAATTGTTGTTGTTTGGTTTCCATTTACTGAACAAAAGAAAAAAAATTCAATAAAGGTTTAAAGGAAAATAAATACTACTAGTCTACTAACGCCAGCACAAACACGTACAATCAATTCATAAGAAATGTCAGAGCAGGATATTTAGAACTTTTTACAATTGTTGGGTGGTGACTCCACACAGTTATTGCCATAATTACTGCTTTGGGCCGTTTTTGACAATCCAATAATGACGGATGAAGTATGTCCATAAACTTTTTTTTGTAAATTGTAGCAATGCCGCCTGAATGTAATCTTCAGGCTAACAAATGCTTTTGAGACACAGATCAAAATATCAAAAGTGACCCTTCTCACTGTGTAAGATAAAGTCCAAAGGATCAAGAATTCATATCTGGTTAACAATCAAGACTTACTTTTAACCCTCATCAGTACATCTGAAGTCCAAGCAGACCCCAGGTGTATATTTTTTTTTAAATATTTTCTGAACTGTTATACTTATTTAGCTGAAATTTTACATAATTGTCACCTATACAGTTGTTTTCAATTTCATTTATTTTGATCTAGTTTGATTAAATACTCTAGGCTCCATAATAATTTTTCTCATGGGGTCCGCTTGGACCCCAGTTTGATATAATGGTATCTGTTTGGACTCCATAGCAAAATTTTGAGTTTTGTGTCAATTTTTCATAACTACTGAACTATCAGAGCAGTTTTTATTCAGGATATTTGCACCAGAGCAACTGCAGGGAGAAGGGGTAGGTATTGAATTTTTGTTCTGAAGAGTCGTGTTTGAAAAAGAGAAAACAATTCTCAAAAGTCTTTCAAAATGAAATGTGGTTTTTCAGCCAGATACTCAAAAGTCTCTTTTCAAAATAGTTGCAAAGTGACCCTATCTGGTTATATTACAGATATCTGCAAGACTGGCATAAATAAAACCTTGTTAACAGTGTTAAACAAGAAGAAGTTCTGCTGGGTTCCGCATGGACCCCAGGTGTACAGATTAGTGAGTTTCATGACGTGTGCTGATGAGGGTTAATAGGTTTTTGATGAAATTGATAATTTCAACAAGTTTTATGGAGAAACATAACCATCTCAGTGGAGGTAATCATAACAGAAACCAGAGAAATTGGAACCAAAGTTTTGCATTTTTCAGTTGCAACATACTTTAAACAATTTGTTGATTCCTAAAATAGGTGGCGTGTATCATTTTAGCTCAACAGCTATTGCTGTATTTTTCTAGCGCTCAGCACTCTCACAAAACCTAAGCAGCCATTTGGAATTCAAAACATAAAAAGAAATGGCAGCAGGAGCGAAAACAATTGGTGTGTAACTGGAGGAAAAAGACGACATGACAGAGGGGAGCACATTACAGAAAAAGCCACAATCTACTTCCTGGTGCTCCCAGTTTGAATTTCAATCAAATTAGCATCTCTTAAACTCAAAGTGACCCGTCTAGCTCCATTTCATCTGAAATGCTGATGAGGTTCATGGCACAATTATCAAGGCAGACATCTCTCTCAAGAGGCAAGCCTGTTGATAGCAGACAGGCCACTGAAAAATTAAATCATTTCCAGGGCCACTGAATGGCAGCAGAAGAAAGAATCTGTCGCAAGCAGAACACAAAACAGACGCACACATGCCAGACATATAATCCCTTCACATATTCATATACTTGGTCCATTTTCTAAAGGGGTGGCCCTGATGATGTTTCAGGAAATAGGCTGTTAGAAAATTAACCATTTTTACATCCTGTATTAAACTAAAGTCTGAGCTAATATTTGTGTAAAAAACCGTCAAATTATTGTGTTTATGTTATATTTATTAAAGCCACCAGTGGTGATCAGTGGGCGGATTCCATGCTCTCATAGAATCAGAGTCCCATCTGTAATCTCAGCCATTGATTTTTGAACAAGCAAACGCATACTGTCACACTCCTGAAGTCAATGAAAATACTATTGTGATGCATACATCTAAAATTATTGTTTATAAGCATGACATTCTGTTCAGAGGCTTTAAAGTTGATTTGTAATTTATCTGAAAAATCGGAAACTGCACTGAGATATTAAAAAAATTACAAGAATTTGAGAAAATTATTTCAAAATATTGATGGGAAAACATGCGTAAAGTCAAGTTTGAGGGTTTGCATAATTTATGGGTAAAAAAAGTCATATTCTAACTTGAAATAATTATTAGGTCAAGATTTTTTTTTCGGCCAACAAAATGTTGGAAAATTGAGCAAAAACATATAAGGTCATAAATATCTGTTGCTTTGCTTGTTATACCAGCAAGTCATATTATACTGTAATTACACCCCAATAATAGCATTAAATTGAATTCATACTGATTCAACATCAAGTTAAAATAACACATTTGAGATATACTTTAGCTACATAAACAATAGCAAACAATGTTCTAACTCTGTGGATAATCATCTGTGTGGATCATCAAACAATGAGCTCTGTTTGTGAACTCCACGGAGGAGGTTATGTTGTTACCAGGACACTACCATGGAGGTTATGTTGTTACCAGGACGCTACCATGGAGGTTATGTTGTTACCAGGACCAGTTAGTTGGTTGGTTGGTTCACTGTTCGCAGGATTACGCAAAACATTTTCAGCTGAATTCACAACACTTGAAAGAAAGGTGGATCTCGGTAAGAAGAAAGACAAATACAATTCTGTAAAATAAATAAATAAATTGCAGGTTAGGCATTGTTTTTGTTCATTTTCTTTAAAATTGACAGGCTATTTTCAACATTTTCATCCCTCAAAAACAACAAAAAAATTAAATTAGTTTTAACAAAGTCAACCAGATGTATGATTCGTCTGGTGAGGAAACAACTGATGCATTTTGGTCCAGATATGGGTAATGGTAAACTGAATTATTGTTATTTTTTAATTTGGTTGTCAACAGAATTACTCAGTGTTTTTTTTTTTGCAACCTTAAATAAACCCTGGAGGAATGAACTATCTTATCAAGAGAAGAAATCATAAAACCATTACATTTTGTTGTTTATTAGGGTCTGAATATGAGGGCTTTTTTCACTTTTCTTTACCATAGTGAGATGGGGAATTTGTCAACATTTTGAAAAAAAAAATTCTGAAAAGTCCTAATGATGTTATCATGACGAAGAGCCCAAATACATTTTGATACTGATCTAAATCCAGATGTGAATAATTATAAAACAAACAAACAAAACAACAAAACTTTGTTCAACATAGAGAGATTGATTTCTCTAAAATTAACACAATTCTGTTGAAACCTGCCGGTCATATCACATGAAAAACAATCAACAACTGAAATGTCATCCAGTTGTGTTATATTTAATATATATTTGATCAGGTGTGATAAGTAAGTACAGTGATTGTTAATTCCAGTGAAAAGTCAAGGATTATTCTGCATAAATTCTCAAAGTGCTCTTCTAGCTATGCAGGAAAGGATTTGGGATGTTTGGTCATGAAATTTCACATATTGTTACTAGTTTATGTCCCCATACTGAGACTGAGAAAAAAGCAGTCAATATTACCCCTGCAGACATACAGTGGAGCTTTGTGTGGTTCAACCTTTTGAAATAATGCAGAATGTAATTGTATAAATTGCATTTTTATGAACACTGATCAATTGCATCTTGCATTAGGACACAACCAAGACCTTCATCTTTATGTTTATGCTTAAACATCAGAGATTTAAAAGGGGTTGCTTCATTTCTTCTGAGAGTGCTAATGGCATTCCTTCTTATTTTTAACCTTGGCAATCCTGAGCTTTGATAAAATCCTAAATTATTCAAAACTATTTCAAAAGCATTGCTTTATTTTAATAACTGTATATGCAAAGGTTTTAGGCATATTAAATGTCTACATCTTTCCTTTAAACAAAGAGAAGCCGTTAAATAGTTCATATTTATGAATACATATGTAAAATATGTGACTACATCTCACCTTTAAAAGTAATTAATCATTTCTTTTAGGTGATAAAATGACAACTTGTTTGAGGGTGTCTTCAAATTTATAAGAAAATCAGGCTGTGTTAAATCAGGTTTTTTAAAATAATTTTATTATTGATTGATCATCAGCAACTGTCTTTGTGTTGTCAAGTACTAGGCAGTGCAGCCACAAGAAAATAATTTTTGTGTGTGTGTTTTTGCATCTATTTAAAATGAGGTTTGTAAATTAGTAATTGATTGGTTACTTTAATGTAAAAGGAAACATAATAATCTCATTTTTTATGTTGCTTTTTTTAGGGGGGGGTGGGAATTTCACATGATTTGCTGTTGACGAT
>OMMV01203947.1:0-22283 GCA_900302635.1 Chatrabus melanurus
ATAAAGATCCACTTTTGAAGACATTTTACCTTTTTTCACATAATAACAATATTGTTAATAATAATAATAATAATAAATATTTTTATTATTTGAAAAATAGTCTGCCTTTTCTCCACAAATGATATAGCAGGAACATTCTCCGCGACCTTTGACTTAGCAGAAAGTAGATTCAAGGCATTTTCACACCTATAGCTCATTTGCTTGGTTCCACTCCAGGGATCAAAATGTGACACTGTTGTTCTTTATCCTCGCTTCAGTTTGCTTTTCACATGACTGTCTCCTTATTGGTCGCAAGTGCAGCGTTTTTGTTGCTGGTTTTACATCATAGCGGCAAATTTTGGAGCCAGAGGTGCTAATGTCAGAGCTATCGCCCGCCTGGAGTGTTTGTTTTTTTTCTTTCTGTAAAATTATATTTTTCTGCAGACAAGTTAAAAATCTTTCTTCAAAGTCGTTTGCTGAATGCTTGATATATCTCTACATATTTTTGGTGTTTTTTTTCCCATGCTGTACACAGCTGGGGTCGTCTGAACAAATGTCACGAAAGCACGTCTGCATTCCTCACACACCCACGACTCATTCTGCAGTGTCTTTTCTTTTGACAGCAGCAAACCAAACTAGACAACATACAGAATTTACATTTGGGTTGGATACTTATTCCAACAGATTGTGTTCTCAATATGAGTGAACCTTACTGCAGTTCACTTGGAAATAGACTGAAATCCAGCTTTTCAGGCAGACCGTGGTGTGGTTTGGTCCGCATAAAAGTAAAAACACACACTCAGACCTCCCCAAATGACCCGAACAAGCAGAATAAATGCAACATACATCACTGAAACAGATAAAAGAGAAACAGGTCAGTTCTGGGAGCATGCACTGGTGCTGTGTGTTGGTGCATCCAACACACCACGGAACCACCTTGAGTCCTGGATGGCATCCACCCAGGCAGACAACCAGTCCAACCATACCTCTAGAAGGTAACCATCTATCTGCCGTAGCCAGGTGAAATGTGGGTATCTCCTTGGCTTTCTCCAGGCGTTGGGGTCCTCAGCACTGAGGCGCCTCAATCCTGGATCACGTACACAGAAACACGCCACATGGCCAAAATGTTGTAGCTGACGTTCACTCACAATGCAAGTGATAGTCCTTGTCTGAGTCTCCCAAAGCACCACTCATTTGACTCAAAGTCATTCCAGGGGTACACAAGGATCCTCCAAAGACACCTAGTACCAAAAACATCTAGTCATCGCCTTAGGTCACTGGTTAACATCCAAGTCTCACATCCATAGAGTGACACAGGAAGCACCAGGACCCCAAAGACTTGGATCATCATTCTCCTTCAAAAATATCGGCATCACCAAACACCTCTGTCCAGTGACCTCATGACTCCATAAGCTCTTCCCAGGTGTCTCTTGAGCTCAAAGGATGCAGAGACATAAATGTCACTGCTGAGATAAGTGAATGTTTCTACAAGTTCAACGCTTTCAAAACATACAGATCCACTTCTGATGGCCGAATCCAGGAAGTCATGGGAAAGCTGGATCTTAATCCAGTATCTTACTGGGCTTACGACCGATTGGCGACTGAGATGAATGGCCATTCGTCTAATTTGGCTCTTGGTCTCAAGATAGCCTGAAATTATTCTCTGAGCAGTCGGAATCAGTATCTCTATTCGCTAATTAGTTGCTCGCCTCGATTTCATTCACCTGTGGATTTTGAAAATGTTCAAAACCCTGGTGGCGAATGAACGACTGCTTATTTTTGCTAACTTGTCTCTCACTATTCTCACTAGTCTTTTTACTCGCCAAGGAGTCTTCAACAGACCGCTACCAAGTCACCCCCCCGGTCTGTTTCAGTCGCCCGGTTCACTTCATTTGCTACAAGATCGGAGTGGACTATGGTCGAAATGCGGTCGCCGGTTGTTAGCCACTAATTAATGACTTGAGAACAACAGGCATACAGCCGCTTAGCGAATATTCATCAAATATTCTTCACCGAGGTGCCCAGCGGTCATCGAATTCATTAAACGGTCATCAAAAAGTGGCAAATATGTCACCCCAATGTTGCCAAAACCTGGGCCAAATGCGTTTAGCAGTCGTCTAAAAATTCAGTCATCACAGTCACAGTCTCTCAATGAGATACCAGACTTAGTCTTGATCCAGGACAATCACACACACAGACACTCAGCTTCTCAAGTGCTGACTAAACAGGGAAGGTGTGAAGTTGCTCCTCAAAACAGGAATATCTCCCTGAGCTTCAGAAGTATCTTAATTCATCCACGTTTTAATTAAGAGTGATTTGAAAAAGGTGGCTTGATATTTTTCAAATTATGCGTTGGTAACGTTGATGGACTCATAGAAGGACAAACCAATGGACAGACAGATATTGCAGGATAGGACCACAACCCTCCATGAAACGAGAGGTGTTTTTGTTTTTCCATTACATGCTACAGGATGAGCGGATCCACATGCAGGATGTTTCCCAGTTGAAACCATGAGCTCCTTCATCTCCAGGTCTAAATAAATGATGTCAGACTCAAAGTGGGTCACACACAGTCTGCAGGCTGTCTGGAACACGAGGAACGCATCACGACAGTGCAACACACACCAGGAGACTGTTTTAACTTCATACAGATCAGCTGAGATACAGAGAAGTGACAGCGAGATGATGGCAAGAGAAAGTAATGCAAGGAGAGAATCGAAGGATGAAAGCGGCCTCACACGTCCACTAAGTGCAGAAAAAGACTAAAATCAGCAACTCTTCCTTCCTTTTCAAAGAAGTTTAAGTTTATTTTGTTTCTGTGGGACAATTCATGTATTTGAGTCCAGCACTTTTAGACCAATCCAAGACTGATCCACCAATCTCCAAACCTGATTTACATAAGTCAAATCAAGTCTGGCAGCATCCATGACACCACAAAACCACCTTGGGTCCTGGATGGCAGCAACCCAGGCAGACAACCAGTCCATCCCCACATCTCTAAGGTAACAATCACCCTGCTGCAGCCAGGTGAAGCGTGGGCGTCCCCTTGGCCTTCTCCAGCCACTGGGGTCCTCAACACTCAGGCACCTATGTGCTGGATCATGCACAGAGAAACGTGCCACGTGACCAAAATGTTGAAGCTGAAGCTACCTCATAATGCAAGTGATACTCCTCATCTTAGTCTTCCTAAGCAACTGCTCATTTGACACAAAGTCATTCCAGTGGTACTCAAGGATCCTCTAAAGAGACCTAGTACCAAAGCCATCCAGTCGTCACCTTAGGTCACTGGTTAGCATCCAAGTCTCACAATCATAGTAAGAAAGGTAGTACCAGGACCTTAAAGACTTGGACCTTCATTCTCCTGCAAAGACATCGGCATCGCCAAACACCTCTGTCCAGTGACCTCATGACTCCACAAGCTCTTCTCAGGCGTCTCTTGATCTCAAAGGCCGAGGACCCAGAGACATGAATGTCACTGCCAAGATAAATGAATGTTTCTATAAGTTCAGCACTTTCACCACTAACAGATACACCTCTGATGGCTGAGTCCAGGAAGTCATCAAAAGCCTGGCTCTTAGTCTTGATCTGGGACAATCAGAAACCAAGACACTCCGATTCCTCACTCAGTCTCTCAAGCGCTACAGTCAGAGTATCCATTGATTCTGCAAAGATCACAGCCTCGTCCACGAAGTCAAGCTCAATAAAATTACCTTGCCATCAAACGCACCTAAGTTGCTGATTTCCACAACCCTACCCAACACCCAGTCCATGCAAGTATTGAACTGCATAGGAGCCGGAACACATCCCTGACGAATGCCAGTTTTCCCTGGGAAAACTCAGTTTCGGCATACGTACATCAAGGATCGCTCTGTGCCTTTTCTTGTTTGCAAAGGTGATGGACAACCTGGAGTCTCCATGTACTATGATGTTTGCAGATGATCTGTCGTGAGAGTAGGGAGCAGGTTGAGATGAGCCTGAACAGGTGGAGGTACTCTCTGGAGAGAAGGGGAATGAAAGACAGTCTGAGCATCACATGTATGTAAATGATGAATGAATGGCAGAGTGATGCGGTTGCAAAGAGTAGAGGTGCTGCAGATGAGTTCAAATACAACTGTTCAAAGAAATGGAGAGTGGTAGAAAGGTGAAAGATACAATGTAGAGCAGAGTGTATGGAAAAGAGCGGCATGAGTGAGTTGTGATAGAAGGGTTTCCGCAAAAGGGAACATCTACAAAATGGTAGTAAGAGACTTGCTATGTTGTATGGTTTAGAGGCGGTTCTGCTGAAAAAAACAACACAGGAGGAGGAGCTGGAGGCTCTCCAATTTTCCTTGGGATTGACGAGGATGGACAGGATTAGGAATGGACATATCACAGGGACAGTGCAGGTCGGATGGAGACAAAGCAAGGGAGGTGAGATTGAGATGTTTTGGGCGTGTCAGGAAAAGGATGCTGAGGATGGAGCTGACAGGCAGGAGGAGATGAGGACGTTTAAGGAGGGCGTTCATGGATGTGATGAGGAAGTGCATGAGGGTGGTTGGTGTGAAGACGGTGCAGAGGACAGGGTGAGATGAGAGATGGATGATCCTCCAACCGGAGCAGCCGAAAGAAGAAAAAAAAACATGAAGATATACCACAAGATCAGTGCTGACACTTGGATCTCTTTGAGTCCAGACAGATCAGAGACATATAGACAGACAGATGTGGAGCATTAAAACGGGGTCAGACCCGAGACCCAAACAAGCTGAATGAAATTTGGACCAGAGTTTATATCGTTGAAACTCTGTGAGTGGACCTATAAGCTTTCATACTTCCACTATGAAGCTCAGGGACCTTCAGAATATAAAACAGAATTTATGCTCCAGCGAATGTGTGTTTGGCATGCCCACACAGAACATGTGAATTATTGAAATTCTGTGACATGATGTAGTGTGAGGTTAAAACGCCGGCCCAGCCTTCCTGCCTTTAGTCATTTTAAGAGTGAAAGCTAACACACATACGCACACCCTGTCCTTGGAAATGGACTCAGGGGAAGAAGCTATGAGTCAGCCATGCGTGAGGTCAGCGCTCCTCTCTATGTGCGTGTGCACATATGATATAAAGTGTGTGTGTGTGTGCACGAACATGTGTGTGCACCTGTGTCGGTCCATCTATTTGTTTCCGTGTGCCGCTATTTGAGCAATGCTGATTTTAATAATAATCGTAATGATAATAGTTATTATAATGATTATTATTGTTATATGATATATATGTAATATAATATAATGTAATTATTTATACAGCATTTTAAGTTCTCACCATAATAAAACAGAACAACAGCTCTAAACCAACGTAAAACAGCTTCATTTGGTTGTAATCTGTTGGCAATTCAGATAATTTGGATTTAAACTAGTTAAATAAAAGATATAATACTTTATATTGTTTGTATCGATTTTTGATTCGTCAGACTCTAGATTACTTCCTTCTGAGATGAGCGGCTGGTTCACTTGATTGCCAATTGGCCTCAGGTGCTTATAAACAGTGCTTTTAAACTGCTTTTATAGAGTTTTGAACCGATGCCACAATCATATAGACCTGGGTTTGAGTCCAAGTATTGGTAGCCCAAGTCCTCTCCCATAGAGCCACTTTCTCTGATGTACTGGTGAGCATGAAACTCAAACACAGAACTGCCCCAACTGCAACAAATGGAATGACAAATGGAGTATAAACCGATATAAGATCTAGAGAGGTTCATTTTCAATGCGACAACAAGCAGATCAAGAAAGACATCAGATTGAAATACGAGGGAAACACAGATAACAATCCGACTGAAAACCGACGAGTTCCTGATCACAGGATGGAGAGCAGGTGTGTGTGACTGATTATTTGATATGATATAGACTAAACCATCCATTCCCAAACTTAAGAAGGCCAGGGCCCACTTTGAGATCTGAAAATCATCTGGGGACCGCCCAGACCTTTAATCACAACTTTGATTGACACATGAAACGAAGAATTAGAATGAAGAAGTATTTCCATACATATTATGTTAAATTAGGTCAGATAAATGAAGAATAACAGATACTTTAAATCCCATGGCTTTGTATTATTAATATTATTTAGGCAATTTTAAACTTTATTTCAAATTTGAAAATCACAGACTTTTTAAATTTATTTTTAATGGACCACTCATGCCCCATCTGCAGTACCTTCATGGCCCACCAGGGGGCTGCGGTCCACACTTTGGGAATCACTGGACAAAACAATTAATTGTCAGAATATCTGGATGATTAATCAACAATCTGTTGAGGGCTGTTGGAGCCTCACACCCCCCAAAAATATCTTGATTATTTTCACTGTGTGACAAACCAGGAAACATTAAGCAGTGAAAAATCCAGTTTTGATGGCATAATATTATATAATACTAAAAACATTCTCTATTTCTCAGCAATGTGGTCGTGTTTGTTGTTAAGCTTCACGTGCACCGCTGATTGTAATCACATTATTGTAGTGCTATCCTGACTGTTAGGGTCACAAAAAAAGTGTTATTGCTAAAAAAATAATAATAATCACAGAATTGACCAATAAATTTGACCCTGGTAGTTTAACGCGCCGTCCTCCGTTGTTTCCCGGTGGGCTCATCAGCCAACACAGGCTTTTATTATCGGTGTCTCCAAAACAAGTCGAGGAAATTGTCCAGAGAGAAATGACCAAAGAGGGAGGATGTATATGAATACAAAACAGAAGCAGCGAGAGATGAGAAGAGAGGGAAAGAATTGGCATTAAAATCAAAGAGAAGTTTGAGACAGAAGCAGAGACGTTGGAGAGAACAAAGCAGAGCGTGGAACACAGACTGAATATATTTCACAGCCGGATTCTGGCCGGCGACAACTCATTCCTGAAAACGTGATTGGATAAAACGCTGCTGGACACAACTGTGTCCCATTGCCGATTTTTGGCCCCGATTTCCGTCCTGATATCAAAATAGAGGAAATCGCGTCCGATTTTTTAAAAATCGTAGCCAAAATTCATATGTAATTGCAGTTCTTATTATAACCTACTATTTTATATCCGATTACATACGATTGTAACCGATTATTGCCGATTATGTACGATTCCCATTGCACGATTGTTTTTGTGCACACAACTTCTGCATTTTTCCCCGATACTTTTCCAAAAATCTAAAATTTCTCTGTTAAAATCTCAAAAGTGTCTTCTGTTGAGGAGTGCGACATGCTTTTCATGTGTTTCACGTTGTGGAGGAGGTTCAGAAGGAGGCTTCCGCTCAGAGAACGATAGGTCCCGATTACTGCATATTGTACCCGATTGTCCACTTTCGCCTACTTTTACACAAGATTACCCCCCCGATCTGCTCCAATTAAATCTGATTATTCACTTTTTTTTGGATCACGATTTATCACAAAGACATGAAATTTTCCAAACATGTTTACAGCTTTCCTGATTGCTCTCAATGTTCTGCAGCACTACTTTTACCACCAATTACACTTGATTTCAGGCCCCAATGGGGAAATCCAAATTATTATTTTTTTGGCTGAAATTGTTGACAATTGGGTATCAAAAATCAGTAATAGGAGACGGGCTTTAAAGATGATTGGATTAAAACACCAGCCGGCTGATTTAAATCATATCACAGGTTAACAGTGACGTCAAGGAGTGCACGCTGGCAAAAATCAATGTGTGTGTTGCATAAATGTGTGGACACGTGCAAATGATGACGAAATTACAAGCATTTATGGTGAAAATAGTTCATCACGTGGTGGTATACATGTCTCTCAATCACTTTTATACACTTTTAATGTGTAATGTTTAAGGCGCAGTCACACTATGATGTTTGGGTCAATGAAGATGAACGTATTTGTAGCCTCCGGTAGCCTGTGCTAGCCTTCGGCGCCGTTTGGCGGTGTTCGATGATGAACGGCGACCGCGTCCAAAATTCTCAACATGTTAAAACATTTTCGGCATTTGCCGACGTAGCTGTGGCTGCGTAGGAAACCATTACAGACCGTAGATCGTCACTACATGTATGTTGTGCGCGGTAGCCCTCGCTAGCCTGTGGTACCGGTGCAAACAGCCTCCGAAGGCCTGTGTTACCGATGCGATCGTGTTTGCTGGCTAACGTGTGGGTGTTGGTTCACCTACCTGCTCAGAATGGAGACAAGTCAATATTCCGAAGGCCCATTGGTCCGAAGGTCCTTTGGTCTGAAAATGGTTAAAAATGGTTATAACCTGAACCCTTTTGTATCATTCTATGGGCCTGTGGTGCTAAAATCGATTGAATTGACTTAGGCCTAATTTTCGGACCAGTGGACCTTCGGACCAAAAGATCTTCAGAATAATGACCCGTCCCCCTCAGAATCACCGGACAGTGGTGTGTCGAACCCCTCTCACCGAACGTCTCCACATTGGCGCTGGCTAACGGCTGCCTCTGCTACAAACATGCTGTGAAAGGCTGTGATACGTTTGAGGTCCGCTACCAAACTCCGGGAACGTGATTTTCACTGACGTGTGGCCACTTTTCTCCCCTTTTCTCTCGCTTTCACCTCGTTCACCAGTTGCTGGCCCAAACATCGTAGTGTGAGTGCGCCGTTAGCGCTTAAGATACCCGTCTCCCAGCTTGAAACAATGATCTTTTGCAATGCCAGGAGAACAGCATCCGCACCTGCATGGAGAAGTTCCAATGAAGGGGTCGAGTATTAAATCTCTTAAATTATAGCTGACATGGATAACATTAAGGAGGTGTCCTTACCCAGAAAAAAAAACAAGAACCGTCATCCATGTCTGTGGAAAATCCATAACCAGTGTTGCAGTCAAGGCCCAAACCCTTAAGTCCAAGGCTTTGACCTCCAAGGCCAAAACACTAACCCCTCAAGGCCAAGGCCAAAGCTTTGACCTCCAAGGCTCAGTTGGAGGGTTTGACCCCTCAAGGCCAAAGACAAGGCCAAGTCACCAAAGATCACCAAAGCCTAGGCCAAAGCTTGAAACTTGCACAAGCACGTACGTTGCTTGTGTCATGAAAATTATCTGTAATCACAAGTGTCACGATTACATAAACAATACGGGAAAAATGAGAGGCGGTCATGTTTTAGCAGACTAAAAGAAACATTAGGTCAAGAGTTCAGAGAAAGCAAAAATCCCAGCGCAAAGAGACGCCGGCCCCTGCATCTGCATACACACGTGTGTAGTGATTCTGTGTGTGTATGTTATGACTAATGGCATAAGACGATGATGTCATGCGTGGAATGGCAGCAGAGAGCGAGACAGAGGGTGACATCACTGCCTGTGTGTGTGTGTGTGTGTGTGTGTGTGATGCCTGCGCGATGGTGACACGAGTCTCTATTTAAAGAAAACAGGCGCTAGCTACCAAGAGTCGGGGGCTAGAGATGGAGAGAGAGAAAGTGAGGGAGAGAAAAAGAAAAACATTTCAATTTTAAATTCTACTTCCACTTATCAAGCTCCAGTTGACACACAGAAAAGCAGAAAGAAGTGGGAGCGCGAGAGAGGAAAGAACGAGAGATAAAAACAGATGGAGAGAGGACAGGCCGGGGGCTCGTCCTCCGCCGCGACTCCCTGCCGCTGCTTTTCATAATTACTGTAATCATAAGGACAGGCTAATGCTAGGATGCTACTGCTAACACTATAATAGAAAGTGATGCTAGGATGCTAATACGTAGCTGTTTACATGGTAAGCTAAAAGGCTAGGACGGTAACACAGAACTCAAAAATAGAAACCAGGAGGCAGCTGTCACAAGAAAGACTAAGTCCTCCGTCATCCAGTGAATTCAGCATATGTTAGTGACTACACACGCTTTTTTCTGTCGCAACCAACTGCTTTGGCCCTTCACAGCCAAGGCCGATACGATACATTATGCAATATGCTTCAAAGTTTGGAGTAGTTTTGAGTTCAGGGTATTTTGAGATTTCCTGTAATCCGGCATTATTGAATTTGTTTCATCCAGTCGTCAACTTAGGTCACGGGTTAGCATCCAAGTCTCACAACCATACAGTAAGACAGGTCGTTCCAGGACCCTAAAGACTTCGACCTTCATTCTAACCAGTGACCTAAGACGACGACTGTATGTCTTTGGCACCAGGTCTCTTTGGGGGATCCTTGGGTACCGCTGGAATGACTTGGTGTCAAACGAGCATTTACTTAGGGAGACTAAGATCAGCTTCGACATTTTGGCCATGTGGCGCGTTTCTGTGTGCATGATCCAGTGCATAGGTGCCTGAGTGTTGAGGACCCCAGTGGCTGAAGATGGCCAAGGGGACGGCCACGCTTCACCTGGCTGCAGCAGATAGTTGGTTATTTTCGAGATATGGGGATGGACCGGTTGTCTGCCTGGGTGGTTGCCATCCAGGACCCGGGGCGGTTCCGTGGTGTCGTGGATGCGGCGAAGCACAGCATCGCCGCATGCTCCCAGATTTGACTTGACTTGAATTTGTTTCCCCATTGTTTCGGCTGAGCGATATTTCCATCAAAATGAGGCCAAGATAGGTCGGTATTTACACGCACATGAAAAATGATAAAGAGGACATTGCTCAAACCTGATGATGATGCTGTTATCCCGGCGTTGCAAACAGCATTTGCTTCAATTTGGGAGACACATATCTGACTGGAAGAAAGACCTGTTGTCCCCTCTGTGGAGAGGAAATGATGATCACCTGGATTGCAACAATTACAGCGGTATTACACTTCCCTCGGCAATGGCAAAAGCACCTGCAAGGATCATTGTTAACCAGATTCAGTGCCAGTTACTTGCCGCTCAGGGACCAGAGCAGTCTGGCTTCACAACCAACATGTCAATCATCGACTGCACCTTTGCTCTGAGTACTCATTGAACACGAGCGTAATATATCAGCATTGGTTCTTTGCACCTTTTGTTGATTTTTTGCAAAGCATTTGATTCAGTTTACTGGGCTGGGATGTCCTGAGAATTCACGGGATCCCCAACAAGTTGCTGGATATCATAGTTGGCCTGTATAAAGGTGCTGTAAGTGCTATGTGGAGTGGAAGCAGTAAATTCTGATGTTCATCAGGGATGTGTTCTCTCACCCATGGACTGGGTGTTTGGTAGGGTTGCAAAGTTGAGCAATTTAGGCATCTTTGTGAGTAAGGAAAGGTTTCCTGACTTTAACTTCACAGCCAATGTTGTGATTTTTGCGGAATCAATGGACACCCTGTTTGTGGCACTTGACACACCGAGTGAGGAGTCAAACCTTTTGAGAGATTCATTTATTTCTGCTCTGACATTCATGTGTCTGGGTCCTCGGCCTTTGAGACTGAGAGATGACTGGAGTCATGAGGTTGCTGGACAGAGGTGTTTGGTGATGCCGATATCTTTGCAGGAGAAGGACGGTCCAAAGTAATGACAAGATCCTTGGGTACCATTGGAATTCATTTATGTCAAACAACTGGTTATTCAAGCCGGTATCCCAGTCGGAATCAGTATCCCCATTTGCTAATTAGTTGCTCACCTCGATTTCATTCGCTAACGAAGGCTACCTTGGTCGTAGCGGAGATTAACTTTATCTACCGGTGTCCAACGTAGCCACAGGTACGTCAGCAATCGGCGAAATGTTTTCAACATGTTGAAAATTTTGGACGCGTTCGCTGTTCATTAGCGATCACCGCCAAAGGCCGGCGAAGGCCAGCACAGGTACTGGAGGCTAGCGATCACCAACGAATGCAAATACGTTCATATACATTGGCTCAAATGCAATTCAATGCAATATTCAACAAGACGCCCAGTGGTCGTCTCATTTGTTAAACGGTTGTCAACAAGTGGCAAATATGTTGCCCCAATGTTGCCAAAAACTTGGCAAAATTCATCTAGCAGTCGTCTAAAATGTCAGTCATCACAGTCGCCAAAGTCGTCTTTCAATGAAATACCAGCTTTAGGGGGGCTCAGATGAGGAGTGTCACTTTTATTGTTAGGGAAGACAAGACATTTTGGCAATGAAATGCGTTTCTCTGGGAGTGATCCAGGTTCCCCAGTGCTGAGGACCCCAGCAACTGGGGAAGGCCACGGGGACGAGCAAGTATCGCCTGTCTGGCAGATAGATGGGATGGCTACTTTCAAGATGTGGGGATGGGTGTTTGTCATCCAGGATAAAGCGCGGTTCCGTAATGTGGTGGATGCGGCGATGCACGGCACCAGTGCAAGCTCCCTGACCTGGACCAAGTCTCATATGTGAAGTTTAAATACTGTTTTGAAATAATTTGCCAAAAAAATGGCTGTGTAGGAAAGAAAAGCAAGAAACTACAAACTACTCAAAATCAAAACAAATATTCCACAAAAAAACAGTCGAGACGAAGGACGTAAATATCTTTTCATTTAAAGATAACTTGTTAAGACTTTGAACTTGACATTGCTGAGACAAGACAGCTGATAACGTATTTAAGTCATTCAAATGCAATTAAAGGTTAGTCTGGATCAGTAATGTTGTGAAAACTGCTAACAAATACACACAACTATTAAGGCACCTGAATTATGAATATGAATGTAGCTCAGACTGCTGTGGATGAAAAATGTATTTCCACTTTATATTATATATATATATTTTTTAACTGCACTTTAAATGATGAAGTAACGAGAGCCTCAAATGTTCAGGTTTGGGTTCGTCCAATCAGCTTCCTTGTGGTTTGCGAAGGACGTTGTGCAGTCCAATCCATTCAAGGCCAACCTATTTACATAGTTTGTTTGACATTTACATGCTGTCAGTATGTGTGTGCGCACGACACACAACTGAAAAGGACATGTCACTTTTTGAAGCATCTGCCTAAGTCCTGATAAATAGACTAGATGTGTGTCTTAATGATTTTCTTTGTGCTAATTGCAACCAGCTCTGTGTGTGTGTGTGTGTGTGTGTGTGCCACAATGTTTGTGCACTTCTATTAACACACACTCACATGTTAATAAATGCCAAACTGCTGTGTTGGTGCATGCCAACACAAAATCCTTCTGTGGATCAACACATGCGTGTGCACAAACGCACACATAAAAACCACACAAGCTGGCAGACACACACAACACACACTCTCACACGTATGTACAAATGGAGCAGAAAACGTGCGGCTTGCGCACACAATCGTAACCTGACAAAACCATTAAAGCGCACAGATGGGTTGCTGGTGACCGAAGGTTTAGATCAGATTAAGCTGAACCGGTTTTTAAAGAGATTGCAACTGATCTGGTGTCAAATTCAAAGCGAGTGATGAATTGAACTAAACCTCAGCTAGACTGTTGTTAAAATGAATATCTGCTTCAGAGGCGCTGACGGAGCACCCAGTGCGTCACCATAAATCTGATCATCACGGTTTTGATATTTCACTCAGTAATCCACGTCTAAGGTGTGCTGCTCTTCAATTTTTTTTAACCATTTAAAAGATAAAAAGGATTTTCTTCAAGTCAAGTCTGGGAATGTGAGCTGATGCTGCGCTTCGCCGCATCCACGACACCACTGAACCGCCTTGGGTCCTGGATGGCAACCACCCAGGCAGACAACCGGTCCGCCCCCACATCTCGAAAATAACCATCTGTCTCCCGCAGCCAGGTGAAGCGTGGGCGTCTCTTTGGCCTTCTCCAGCCACTGGGGTCCTCAACACTCAGGCACTTATGTGCTGGATCATGCACACAGAAACGCGCCACATAGCAAAGCTAATGCTTCCTCACAATGCAAGTGATACTCCTCAACTGAGTATCCCTAAGTAACTGCTTGTTTGACCCAAAGTCGTTCCTACCCAAGGATCCTCCGAAAAGACCGAGCACCAAAGGCATCCAGTCGTCACCTTAGGTTCACTGGTTAGCATTCAAGTCTCACAACCACACAGTAAGACAGGCAGCACCAGGACCCTGAAGACTTGGACTGCTGAGTGAAAGGATTTTCTAGGTGCCCACCCGCATGAGCTGCCTCGGGTCTGGACCTGGGCGCCGCCGTGCAGTGGACGACCCCTCAAGCTGTTTGGAGCCTCATCTCCCGACAAGAAGAAACCACAGGAGAGCACCAGGGATCATGTCTTTGGAGGATGGCGGCCGGTGCGGTGCTGAGGGGTCGTCCACTGCATCGGTCGTTGATTTTCTTCAGCACCACTAAAAATTTGTTCTAAAGGATTCACAATCTTATATAACCAATATGATCAAAATTTGGCTAGTCTGGAAACAATTTAGGATTTTGACCCATATGGGTTAAAATACAGTGACAAAATGCTGTGACACACATCATGGATGATGTGCCAGGCTTTTCCGACCCTCGATTTGGCAAAAATTTTCAGCGTTAGCATCATGAACCTCAAGAAAGATGGTAGACCTTGAATTGTGACTGAAAATGGCAAATCTACGCAAAACTGAAGCAGGAACAAAGCGGCTGGCAGAGCTAATAAACATAGCCAACCAGATATCCTGATGGGAAGAACTCAGGATAAAGTCTGAAGATATTTCACACGGAGGTTTTGCTGGATATCTGCTGGACAGGTAAGACTCCACTCACCCAGGTCGGCTGTGTCAGCTGTACGAACGTTAATTACAGTTACAGTGCATTTACTGGGTTTGCCAGAAACAAGTCAGCAAGGAACAGGATCGTTTTACACCTGGTCAAAGGCAATCTTTGAATCTTGTGCATGTGCAAAAGCAGGTTCCTCCGTCGTGTCGTCTGAAAGACCTCGCACAGCAAACTCACTATACATGCCGTGGAACAACAAAAGTAGCTGTAATTTTGTGATATACCACAGAAATAAAGGTACTTTATTTTCACTAGATTTCAACACAAAGTCAATTTTGTCAATTTTGGTGAAAATCAAAGGGGACTACGCCGTTAAACATCATTTGAGTCGGGAGAAGGTGGGCTTTGCTTCTTATACAGCCTCAGACGGTTAAAGTTATTATTTTTTAATTAAGACATTGATGTCAGTTTTCACATTTTTGATGTTTCAGTTCATTCTTGATTGTAAGACGAGATACTCCTTGTCCCAGATGGAAATATTTGCTTGCTGCTCACTCTTTTGCGCACACACACACACACACACACACACACACACAACAGCAGAAATGCACGTAATATGAGCTGATTTGCATAAAGCAATATAACACTGAGCGCTATGGAAATAATTCAAAAATCCCACTGAACCACTGTAACGTACAGGTTTATAATGTTTTAGCCTATTTGATCATCATAAATATGAATGTTTGTGTCAATTTGTACTTCAGTAAATACACATCATACCATAAACATTTAATAACGGTTTCCATGCCAGAATCTGCACAACATTTTTTTGCTCTCATTGAAATTTCAGTTGGAATAGACCTTTAAATATATCTAATTCAGTTTTTTATTTCTTTCTTTCTTCTTCTTTTTGTCTTCTTGCTACTTGGTGTGAACCCCCAAGACAGACGGATAAATGAATAAAGAAAGAAAGAAAAAGATGTCATGAAGTATCTTTTTTTGCAGCGTTGTGTAAAACCCCCGTATAATTCTATTTTAAAGTCCCCTCTTGAATGAAACATTTTACTAATCCTGAACATGCTTCAGTAACTTTTATGACCCTCAGACCATAAAAGTCACTTGAAATCTTTTCAGGGACTGTGAACTCTCCTGGACATTGGACTAAGATCTGTGCCGTACACATACGGTGGTTCCTCGTGCCGTATTAGTGTCATATTACAAAGCCGCGCTGCAAAATGCCAGGCTTAGAACACAACTGTGAGGATTCATGCATTTATCCTACAATGTGACAGCGGGCTGAGAAATGACATCAGCATTATATTTGTATTAAAAAAATGAATAAAAGAAGGACACAGGCTGTGAGGAAGAAAATAGAAATGAAAATAATGCTTCTGACAAACTGCTGCTTAATGAAAAATTTATAATTTTCCAAAAGCAGCTGCATTAATGGTTTGGAGAAAAGAGCCAAAAAATCCCAATTTTTAAAATACTTAAAACTACAGTGTGTAGGATTTAGGGGTGTTTATGAGCACAAATGAAATATAGCTTCCATAACCATCTGTTCATTGGTGAAGAATTTCCTGTAAAAATCAATCAATGTGTTTTCATGAGCTTAGAATGAACCCTTCATATCTACGTGGGAGCGGACCCCCTCATGGAGGCCGCTATGTTGATACAGTAGCCCAAAAGGGACATACTTACTCCATCTTTTGCACATTGCAGCGCAACCGGAAGACTGAAGAAAAAAAGAGGAATCGGTGGTTGCTCTCCTACACAATGTCTATCCTCATTTTTGTGAAACGGAGGAACATACAGATTGCTTATCACAGGAGAAGGCGAGGGAGCATGAACCCAGTGGGCACCAATACGTTGCATCAACGTTGAATGTCTGACGTTGTATCAACGTTGAATGTCTGACGTTGATGCAATGTTGAATATCTGACGTTGATGCAATGTTGAATATCTGACGTTGATGCAATGTTGAATATCTAACGTTGATGCAACGTTGAATGTCTGACGTTGATGCAATGTTGAATATCTGACGTTGATGCAATGTTGAATATCTGACGTTGATGCAATGTTGAATATCTAACGTTGATGCAACGTCCATATCCATCCGAAATCCAACGTTGATCCACTGTCATGGACTGACGTCTGATCAACGTTGATCCAACGTATTGGTGCCCACTGGGATACAAGATTTACGTTGAATATGTCGACATTATTTCAACGAACTGTGCGCCCTATAGTTTGTCAGCATTCACCGTTGATCCAATGTTGATACAACGTTGACGACGTCACGACGTAATTCCACGTATTTTCAACGTTGATCCAACGTTGGGTGCCCACTGGGAATCAACGAAGCAAAAACATGAAGGGAAACAAAATCGTGACCGACGGCGGCATAATGTATCTGCAACCTCACCACTAAACAACACCAAATCCTTTACACTGTATCTTTAAAATGTTCTCAATCACTTGTTAAAATCACATTTTTAGAGTGCTATTGTGTGGCGTGATACTTTACAAATGATCAAAAATAAAATGGTGTATTCAGTAGCCTCCATAGTTTCCTGCATATTGCTGCTGTATGTATGAAAATACAATATTTCATTTTTTTTGTATGCATGCGTACGCACGCACACAAACACACACACACACACATATAAATATGTATGCAAAAAAAACAAACAATATATATATATATATACAGCTTCGGAAAAAAAATTATTAGCCCACTTTGCTGACTTATAAAAAAGGTACCTCATTTGAAAATTAAGACATGTTCAGCAAACATACTTTGTATTTGTGTAAATGTATGTCATCTATGACCTATGAACTCATTTTATGCCTGTGACAAAATAAAATCTGCAGTGGCTTTATCACAATGTACGTTTTGGTCAAATAAAATTATTAGCCCACCAAATAACATTGGTGGGCTAATAATTTTATCCAAAGCTGTATATACACATATGTACAAAAACACACACACACACTGGATTTGCAGAAAGAGCTTCACTGTTGCTGACTAACTATGAGAACATAATATAAGCGCAGGTTTTGAGCAATAATTTTACACATAAATCTGACCGATCAGTAACTAATATTTATGTTTATTTTGTCAAACGATGTGGCAATGGTAAAATATTCAATCAAAGTGTAAATCTAAGGAATGTTCGATGAAGTTTGGCATTTAAGTGCCATATTCCAAACATTTTTCAGTGGTATAAAGGACAGCAACTACAAAATGGACAACAGGAAAAACAAACTATAAATGTAGTGTGTGATTTGACATACGTGTTCTGCGCAGTATGCCAATGTGGAAAACTCAGAAGATCTTGCGCTACCAAAATTGACCATCTTTTGAAGGACGCTGCACATTTCTGGTTTTGGGTCGAGGCTCTAAAACCGATGTCTCAGCGGCCTGGAAACCTTGCGAATTATTTTCTCTTAAATGGTTTAGGATTAGGAAACCAGTTAGGCTTTAATTTTTCAGAAATGCATTAAAAGTTTGGAAATTTGAACAATATTTGTGCACTTCTGTTATTCTTGCAGAGCAGCAGAATCCCAGTTGGTCCACGTCCAATTCTGCAATATTTCACCTCAACATACTGTGCAGAACACATGAATAAATGTGTTTAGGAAGTACTGGGAATTTGTAAAGAGTTACACATATCAACAGACACTAAGAGACAACCAAATATGGAAAGACCAGTTACCTCATCAGCTGTGGAATTACTTTGTCCATGCTTTGGCAACTTTATTGGACTTTTATGTTAAAATATAACAAAATGTGAAGCTAGGTGTTTGATTGAGCTTGGTTCTGACGTACAGGTAGTGTGCCAGGTTCAGCATCGAGCCTCTAAGCAGGACTGATGTCCAAACAACCAGCTGATGCATGCCCCTCCCACAATGCGCCACCTGCCCTGATTGCTGCTGATACAGATCACCTGTGTGCAGCAACATGTTTTTTGCAAAACCTAAGCACTGTGACAATAGTTCATGTCGATGGTGCAGAAGATTATTCGCTGCAAACAAAAGCACATATCAACAAAACAATGACACACCATTCTGATCCACATAAATAATGACCAACTGTCTGCTGTCACATTTCAACCCCATTCAAGCAATCCGTTTCACATTTGCACCGTCTTTGTTATTATAAACTGCTGAAAGGTTTCCCCACCACATGAATACCACACAAATGTAATCACATTTCAGAGACAATAGACACCTTCCCACCACAGGGACCGGTGCCATTCTCTCAAAGTATGCACCGCTTTAATCCCAGCCACAGAGCTCTGTGATTGTGCAGGATTAAAGGTAAGGGGCGGGGCTTGTGGCACCACATTGTAGTGATTATTCAAGTGAAATATGTGTGAAAGTAGGACACGTTTTACTGCCATCCATTTTCAGCAACCAAAGACATTTGATGTTAATTACGGACACGCGCTGTTCAGCATTTATTGTTGCCGTGGTTTTATTTTTGCTGCTTTCTGAAACAATGGTGAAGCCTACATACGCTCAGACACATTCAAACAAAAGCTTCCCCTCACGCCTAAATCTGTCTATGTCAATGCATCAAAGCTGGCCAATCATGTTGCCATTAGATTAGACTATGTATTTGTTTTTTTTATTTAACCATTATTGAACACCCAGAGCAGGTACCTTAGTGGGATAAGGAGTTGGGCTACCAAGATGTGGACCTGAGTTTGATTCCCGATCATGCTACCTGTCTTTGTCCTTGGACAAGACACTTCAGCTGCATTGCCCCAGTCCACGCAGCTGTAAATGGGTACCGGCCTTGGCTGGGGAACTAACCTACATGGGACTGGCATCCCGTCCAGGGGGAGATACAGCTCCATGCTGCAGAATCTGGGGATAAGCACCAATGGGCTTCAGAGCCTGCAAAGGACTTACTTTATTTAACCAGGAGAGTCCTATTGAGATTAAAATCTCTTTTTCAAGAGAGACATGGCCAAGAACAGCAGTAGTACATGTAGTTTCAGACACAACATAAAACCACATCAAACAACAGGCACATCAAAATGTAATCCAACCAATCCAGCGCCCGGGGACCAACTCCAGGTCCAGAGACACTGCCTTCGTCAAGAGAAGTAAAAGGAGCATGAATCTAAAGGCCATGTTTTTCTCTTGTTGGTCGGAGGAAACTGGAATGCCTGGAGAAAATTCCCACAGAAATGGGGAAAAATGCAAACTCCACACACAAAGGAACTGGGAATTGAACCCTGGACTGTCTTGCTTTGAGGTAAGCACGCTAACCATTATTCCGCCATGTGTGCATTAATGTGATTGAGCTGTTTAAAGCCTCTTTGTTTATTTAAGTGTCTTTTTTTTTTCAAACATAGCCTGAGGGTCTATTTTCTTTTTTCTTTTCATTGTGTGGTTTTATTTTGTTTAATTTATTTTGGATATTTCAGTAGTTTTTCCACATTCCAATTCCAATGTCTGAATATTCTTAAGAATTAACAGTTCTCTTTGAAAGTGTGGATTTTCATTATCAGTAGTATAAAATAGTCTTAAAATGACAATCATAGTGTTTATCACAATTATTCCTGAGAAAACATCCAACAAAAGCAGTTATCGTGACAGACCGAGCAGCGATCACTTATACCAGCACAATCAACCCGATCATTTATACTCCTTAAATTAGTAGTAAAAACTGAGTATTGTTCCTAAATGAGATGAAGGAATTTGTGAATATGGCTTTGCTGACAGTATACATGATGACTCATAAAAGCAGGCTTCCTGAGACTAATGTGCGTACTACTCCAAATTTATATAAATTTCAAAGTATATTCAAACACTGAGCAGGAACTAAGCCTGTAGCTGGAGCAGGTCACAACAAACCGGGTACTAGGATCTATTGTCTGCAATGGAAAAGAACCCACTGTTGGAAAAAGTGGCAAGTACGTCACACTCTTCACACATTAAATTCTCTGTTTCAAAGCAAAAACAGTGCAGACATCTCTAATTTTGACAATTACAAAGGCGCATCGCCCTACCAGTCACCTGTTTTCAAACACAATACATTTTCAGTTTTCCCGATTTAAAAAATTGCTCCTAACTGCCCACTTCCTATCTCTTTTGACAGAATGAAAATGGATAAACAAGAGTAAGAACTACAATGATTTCACAGAATTATTAAAAACATGTTTATTACGCTGTTCAGGGTCTTTGAAGCTGCTGAATCGAACTGAAGTGCCCAGAGGAAAAAGTGAAAGAACTGCAACCGAGCAATAAACTCAGTTCAAATAAAGAAAACCCTCGATGCTGCATTCTGGTGTTTCAAACAACAAAATTCAGAAACAGCCGTGTAAGCGTGAATTATATTATTGTTTGTTCACAACACAAAATCAATACTGTGCACCCCGCTGTGTTTGTAGTGCTAAATTGATTTATAAAATAGCACAAAGTCATAGAAGCATGAATATATTTTCTCGTCAAAAAAGCAGTCAAAAATGGCCCAAGAGTTTCTTTAACAGCAAGAAAAAAAGTGATGATATATTTACAACCCCAAATCAGAAAAAGTTGGGACAATATGAAAAATGCAAATTTAAAAACAAACAAACAAAGAAATGCAGTGATTCTTATATTTATTTTGACTTCTATTTCATTGCAGACAGTATAAACCCAATATATTTCATGTTTTTTTCTGGTCAACTTAATTTCATTTGTTAATATACATCCATTCCTGCATTTCAGGCCTGCAACACATTCCAAAAAAAGGTGGGATGTTGAAGCATTTACCATTTTATAATGTTGCATTTCTCCTCACAACACTTAAAAGATATTTTTGCATTGAGGATACCAAGCGATGAAGTGTGTCAGGTGCTATTTTGTCCCATTCTTCCAGCAAACACGTCTTAAGTTGTGCAACAGTACAGGGTCGTCGTTATTGCATTTTTTTTTCTTTCAAAATTCTCCACACATTCTCTATTGGGGACAGGTCAGGACTGCAGGCAGGCCAGTCCAGTTTCTGTAGCCTCTTCTTCTGCAACCATGCCTTTGTAATGTGTGCAGAATGTAGGGTTTGCATTGTTTCATTGAAAAATACATGGACGTCCCTGGAAAAGATGTCATCTTGAAGGCAGCACATGTTGCTCTAAAATCTCAATGTACTTTTCTGCTTTGATGCTGCCATCACAGAAGTGTAAATTACCTTTGCCAAGGGCACTGACACAACCCCATACCATAAGAGACCCTGGCTTTTGGACTTGTTGCTGATAACAGTCTGGATGGTCCTTTTCGTCTTTGGTCCGGAGCATGCGGAGTCCATTTCTTCCAAAAAAGATCTGGAATACTGATACGTGTGAAGACAATACACATTTCCACTGTTTCTGTATTGTTGTGCTTGGCAAAGGTTTCCCAAAAATGTGGTTATATCAGCTATTGATGAATGATGGTTCTTGATGCAGTCAGAGGGATTGGAGATGACGGGAGTTCAGCTTAGGCTTGAACACTTACCCTTTACGCATTGAAATTCCTCCAGATTCCTTGAATTGTTTAATGATATTATGCAATATAGATGGAGAAAAATACAAATCCCTTCCAATCTTTCTTTGAGGAACATTGTTTTAAAACATTTCTATAATTTTCTCACACATTTGTTGACAAAATGGAGATCCTTTGCCCATCTTTGCTCCTCAAACACTCAGCCTTTCGTGGCTGCATCTTTTTGTACCAAATCATGATTGCAATCACCTGTTTGAAATAACATTATTAGTTATTTATTTAATTATTTATTTTACCTAATAATAGCCCCAAATTGACCCCGTCCCAACTTATTTTTGGAATGTGTTGCAGGCCTAAAATGCAGGAATGGATGTATATTAACAAATGAAATG
>OMMV01203980.1:0-11581 GCA_900302635.1 Chatrabus melanurus
AGGCAGACCAGGATCCCTTGAGGCGGCTACAGACTGCAGAGAGAGGAAAAAAAAAATTAGTTCCAACGACAAAAATCCTTAGACAGAGATAAGCTCCAACGAGAACGTAGAGACTTCTTGACTCGATTAAATACTGAATACGCAGAGATACTCAAAGGCCAACGTTACCACTATGAGTGAACGAAAATCGTCTGGCGCCGAACTGAGATACTGCCCCTCCTTAAATAGGCAGCATACACGAGCGCCAGGTGTGTACCGCCCCAGGTGTCCTGATTGCCTGCAGGACTCTGAAAACAAACGATGAAGACAACAGAACACAAACAGACAGACCAAATCCTCCAAGACATGACACATTGGCTGGTAGAATTATCATAAAACGTAAGTTATCTGAAAATTCTTATTGACTGAGGATTTTTAACCTTAACCTGGTCACGTCATCCTGTACACGAAGCAAAACCACGGAGGAACAGAATCGTCGATTGCTTCGGCAAATGAACCATTTTTGGTCAACGTTAAAGTCATTCTTTGCATGGGTTAAGACAAGTCAAATAGCTCAAATTTTTAATTATATGGTCTACTTATTTGTTTTGCATATTTTGATGGCCCGATCCTCAATTCACGATTGGAAAAAATGCATTTTGATCATGGAAGGCGATGCAGAAAATTTATGTTTACATATAACAAAAACAATTAAAAATGAGAGTATTAATTAATGTACCCAAATCTTGTGTGTGAAAAGTTACCGAAAGTCCCTTGTAATTTTCTTCATAAAATCATACCAAAATCATCCCCACCACTTTTCTAGGTCAGGTAAGTAAACATATTGGCCCCATGGTCCAGTGTGGGGAAACGTGCAACATGGTTGCAGTGTCACAGCTGGCATTGCCTCACAGTGCAAGTAGAATGCTTTGGTCTACTTAAAGCCTTGGTCACAACTGGACGCACAATTTGTGGGATTGTATTTCCCCTGCGAATTGTAGGTGCCGTGGAGGTCGTAGAGGTAGAGGATGGCGTTGGCAGAAAGGCATAAGTCTGCCTTGCCAGTCGCAGGGGCTGTGGTAGAATCTACATTGATTCTGAAATGTGCTCTCATTTTGAAGGCCACTTGGGCAACGAGTGCACAAAGTAACATAATACCTGAAATACTTCATTACTTCATTGCTTGGAATCCTCAATGCCAAAACATCTTTTAAGTGTTGTGAAGGAATGGCAACATGACAAAGTGGTAAATGCTTTAGCGTCCCAACTTTTTTTGGAATATGTTGCAGGCCTTTAATGCTATAACTGAGCTATAGATCAGAGTCCCAGTGAAACTGTGTATTGAGACTGTGTGTGTATTGATACAGGTTCTCTGTCATCCAGGTAGGAGACAATAATAAGTTTACTCTGCACCAACTGGACGTTCAGCAGTACACAGAGATTATCAGGAGAGACCAAGTACCAAAGACATTCAGTTGCCACTTTAGGTCACTAGCATCCGAGTCTTACAGCCATACAGTAAGACAGAAAGAAACAGGACCCAAAAAACAGAAAGTTTCATAGTGGGATTTAGTGGTGCAGATAACCATAACAACTGTGCATTTTCTGATGAAAGCATGACATTTCTACCACAGTTAGTACATACCATAAGGTTTATTTTCAGATATGGAACCAAGTTGGATTTGACCTCTGAGGACCATGAAAGGTCAATGCAGGATTACACAGGTATCAAAATTTAAAAATCCTCCAATCATATTGAAAAGTATACCATATTATTTGTCTGATCATAAAGATTCTAAAAAGGTATAGTTTGGACTATCTATGACTGAATGGTATGGAATTATGGGGTAAGAACAGCAAAAATGGTGACAATGGTCAATTTCAGTTTGTAGAGGGGTCAAAAGATAAAGTTGCTCCAGTTTTGGTAAAAAAGTGACACAAATTACTGGTTGAGCTAATAGGGTTTTAAAAAGAAATAGTTTGCACCATCTGTTATGCTTAGTTATCATGTTACAGGGTAACATATGTCATATGTCATAGTATCCAATGGATGGATATCATCCAGGATCCACGGCGGTTCCATGGTGTGGTGGATGCAGCAATGCGCAGCACCAGCGCATGCTCCCGGACCTGGCCTGACCTTGTATTTAGTTTGTCCAATTACTTGTGGGTTCTGAAAAATCTAGGGCACTATGTATACAAATGGTCATAATTTCTAAATGCTTATTGCAGAATTTTTGTTCATAGCCCCTTTAATTAAAGCTAACAATCTGCCTTAAAAGCACATTTTGGTTGTTTCATTTCAGCTCCATTGTGGTGGTGTACAGAGGTAAATTTACAAGAATTGTGTCTGTGTCCAAAATTTATGGACCTGAATGTAAAAAAATGACTCCTTACAGACTTTTGAGGACAAATTTATTTGACATCGAGGTCCCTGAAATACTCCACTTAGCGTTACGCCTGTTGTATGCCAAGCAGTGATGCCCACAGATTGTGAAGGATCTTGACAGCACTTAAATCTTCAAACCCACGCCAACCCAGACTCACAGCCAGCACGAAAAGGTCATGTACTCCCTCCGCTGATAGTCTGGGAATTGGTTGCTGTTCATGTACTGTAAGTGTGATTTAGGACGAAATTCACATTTAGGTCCATATCATTTTTTAAAACTGATATCTTGTAGCAGGAGTCAACTGTTGTTCCTCTAGGATCTATCCAAAGTTCTGTGAGTATAATATGTAAAAAGAATGGACGATATTTTTCTCTCATACATTAAATCCCATGTGTTTCTTGCACTAGTCATATAATGGAGTTTGGATTTCCAGTCAGTTTGCTGATTTCATTCCCCTTTACTTTAAATGCCCTTTAAATAACAGAGAATTCACATTTTATTCTCTCTATCCCTCTTCTCTACCTCCTCCATACGTGGGCTCACATACACCCCTTAATGTTAAAGGCATTAAAATGGTCCTCTTTGTGACCTGTCCCCCTTTTAGTGGGTCTGCCTTTGTCTTTGAGGGAGTGCTACACAGTGGGAGGATACCTCCTCACAAGGATCATTTCAGTTCACCCTGAACTACAGTGTGTGTGTGTTTTGTGTGTTCGTGTGACTCATGTCGCAGCAGTTATTCTCACAGAGGGACGCTGCAGGACAGCCTGCACTTTGCAGTTCTAGTTCGAGAAGTCTCTGCCATGACTTCTCCCTGTCTGTTTCTTTGCATCGCTACATTGGGCTAGTTTCAGCTTTAATGTTATACTCTTTGCTGCTTTACTGATTTTCATCTGATTTGCCTGACCCCCTGTTATTGCATCACCTCCACTCTGTCTCCTAGCCTCTCCCTCCATCCCCATCATCATCAACTGTTCACCTGCTCCCTTATTCTGTCTCAAGTGATGCTCCTCCATACTATATATTCCGAGTCTTTAGAAATGCTGTATCCTCTAAAATGCAGTGAGTGAAAACATGAATGAATGAACAGATGAATGAATGAATGAATGAGTCCTCCAGTTTAACTCAATAACTCAAAAAAACTGTAAATGCTATCATCTTGTTGGTCACTAAATTAAAAGAACATATAATGAGGGCAAAACCTTTTGCATTTCGTGAACTTTGATGCACCAGATCAATCTAAAAAGCAACTATGTAATATCTCATAGACGTGTCTGCCACCTGCTGAGTGGTTAGTGGATGCTAGATTGATGATGGATTAGTATCGGCTGTGCTTGTCAGTGAGAAATAGACAGTTTCTGCACAGAAATGCACCAAATCTGAGAAGTATTATTTTATTTTCAGATTGTTTCACAGTGGTTATGTTGTAAAATGGTCATCTCTCCACACAAGCCAGCAGAAAGGAGTTTGTATGAATTTAGCCACAGCAGCGAAAATAAATTGCAGGAGAATATCAAGCTAGTTGCCACAGTTGCCAGTTCTGCTCATACACTGACTTTGGGATTTGATTTTTATTGATTTATTTATTTTATCGAAGTTGCTTGAAAAATCATGGGTTGCGAATTCCGCGTTTTGTGCTTGTTTGCAAAAGTATGATTGCTTGGTAGGAAAATCTGACAAGGCGACATGTATGGCCACTGTTTTCCCCAATGCAGTGATTGATATGGTTTGCTCACAACCTGACATTATCAGTGCTGTTATGCAATTTTTCCCGCCATCAACCAAGAGCCCCTTCATACAGAGAGTTATGATAAATAAGGTTTTGACACCATTTTGTATCCATTTTGCTTCTTCCAGAGCCTCTTAGATGGTTAAATAACACCTTCAAACTAAATATTGTAACAAACCAGCTTTGATATTATTATAATAATAATGATGATTATCATTATTATAATAAGTATTTTTAGTAATACTTTTATTTTAATTTTAATTTTTGCTAGACCTACTAATGATGAAATAATTATTTAAATCATTACATTAGTACATGTGTACTTCTAAACAAACACAAATGGAGACACACACACCCGAACACACACAGTACTTGATAACCACTCTCTCTATTTATTCATCTAAAATTTGTGGAATAGATGAAAAAGGGGGATTTTCTTGATCAATTTCACTGAAGCCTGCTAGACAGAGTCCACTGAATACTCAGTGAGACATTTGCAGGAAGGAGCTAGAAAGAAAGTGGCCTAAATTTCAAGAAATGGTGGGAAAGTTCATAACTGTATTACTCCAGGCCTAGATTACCACAGATAGGATCATATTTAAATATGTTTCAGGGAAACCTTATGACAACCTAGACATAAAAATGAAGAAAATTGTCTCAAATGATGAACACCTTCTTTTACCATTGCTACAGATGCTAATGGTCCTATGCGTGCGTAAAAATCATGACAATCTAAGAGTTATGATTCACTGGATTGGCTTTTCATAGGCAAAATTTCACATCTAGTCTATTTAAATAATTTTAATGGTCATACTTTTTTTTATTGTTTTTTGTAAACTATATTTATGCACACTATTTCACACCAGTTTTATCCTGCTCCTTCCAGTCTTTCAGCACACGACACAACAACAAACATAAATCAATGCATGTACAGATTGTACCTCGGCGAGGAATGAGGTTTTAGATGGCTTAGCCTACACCCTACCCGACTGATTTTGTTTTCCCAGATTTTGCATCTTTGAGGATCTGCAGGGAATCTGTACATCTTGAAACCATTTTTGGTTCCATTTGTGCACCCAAAGGTACAACACCCCGTCATTTTTTTGGTTGAACAAAATTACTGACGAAGCAAGAAGTTAGGCAAGAAAAAGAGAAAAAGCGAGCATTTAGCGTTCGGACACAAAATGGCTCCTTTGGTCACGTGAAGTTTTTTTCCGGACCCCTCATGTCACAACTCTCAGTATAAAGGGACTCTACATCAACCCCCACCCCCACAGACTCCAAGTGGTTTCAGTTTAATACCTTGTTAACATGGTGATTAACAGGCTATAATAATATTGGGCTTCTTATAGGCTTGTTTTTGAAGCTATGTTTGCTTATTTGTCGAGGGAGACAAAGAGAGTGAGACAGGGAGAGAGAGTTTGAGCTCAGAAATTTATGACAGCAGAGAAATAAAGCATGAGCAGCATGGTGGCTTAGTGGTTAACACTATTGCCCTGTGATGGACTGGTGGCCTGTCCATGGTGTACTCCGCCTCTCGCCCAATGACCGCTGGGATAGGCTCCAGCCCCCTGTGACCCTTAATTGGTATAAGCGGGTTCAGAAAATGAATGAATCAATTAATGAAAGAAAGCATTATTTTCTGATTGTTTAACAGCAATTTAGTTATAAAACTCAAATATCACAGTCACAAGTCCACACAACCCAGCAGAAAAGATTTTGTATGAATTTAGCAGTGACAGAAAAAGAGAGTGAGGGAGATGGTTGTGCATGGTACACAGTGAATGGGGTCTGTGAGAGAGAGAGAGAGAGAGAGCTTTAATGCACAGAAATGTACTAAATCAGAGAAATAAACTATTTTCTGATTGTTTAGTAATGGTTATGTTCTACAAATAAAATAGCACTGTCACAAATCTACTCAAGCCTGTGGGAAAGATTTTGCAATGCAAACACACTTCTGCCTTCTCTCTGTCTCTCTCTGCCTAGTATGCCGATTGTGGGACCTTTGGGCCACGTTTAATTTTCACTCCCTTTGTTTTGACCCACTGTGGCAATATTGGCAAATTCTCTGCAAAGTCATAAAGCAGATTAAACAAAGGTATGTTTATTATTTTGAAATTTAGATATAGAATATTAATTTTCTGTAAAATATAAATCATTTACTTGTAATGTAATTGTGTGTATGTAATTCACAAAACGCCAACATTTACTTTTGGTACGTGGCCCTCCATCCAGATTAATGTATGGCCATTCAAAGGGAAAAAAGGGCATTTCTGTTTTCAATATGTGTTTTTTAAGTTACATGTCGATTCAAATGAGCTTGTTTGTCAGGTTTTTCCATTTCCAAAGCCTAGGTCTGGTGGTCACCATGGCTACTGCTGCTTGTGTTTAAATGCAATATTACGTGATAAAGCCCAATTATGACAAACAGTGATGAGACAAAAAAATCAAAGTGAACAACTAAATAAGAAGGTAAATAAATAATTTCTTTGTGATTTTCAAAGCAAGGTAACTAATTTAAAAAAACCCAAATAAAATAATAAAAGATGAAAAGAAAATGGGAATGGGGAATAATTCAGTTCAATCCAGTCCAATCTGTGTGGGTGAATATTCCGGTCCTACCACAGTCACAGGGGCAAGGGGTTGAAGGGGTGTGATACAGGAAATCCAGGTGGCAGGAGAGTCGGCTTGCAAAAAGGGGTACGATGATGAGGATGATCCAGAGGGAATAGTCCAAGAGCCATAGGGTGTAGCATGGAGGTTGTTGCAGGGTGGACAAAAAAACCAGTCAGGATTCTGGGGAATCATAAAATCGACGAAGATGTCTTCTTTTATCCTTCAAAGGGGGCAGGTTATCTGTATCCAGTTCGGCTTCAACAATGGAGGAAATAATTTTCTTCCTTGTAGGAAAAACAAAAATGGACAATCCATCTTCTCAAAGTCTACTGTCTGAAAAGTCTCACCTCACAGGACTACAATTCAAATTTCACTTTCCTGCTTCAGATGATCCAGACGGTCAGGCAACTCTGTTCAGATATCCGTTGGACTGATAGCGGCAGTTACTTGTTTCAGTTTGATTAACTGCTTAGCCTCGAGTGCCCTTTAGAGGCTAAGTTCTACACTACATCACAATGTGTTTTTGCATGAAAAATCATGTGGGTTACACTTCGATAAGATAAGATATACCTTATTTATCCCCGTAGGGAAATTCAGTTCTCTGCTTTTAACCCATCCTAATTACAGTTAGACACAATTCAACCACTAGGAGCAGTGGTCAGCCACACAGTCCAGCACCCGGGGACCAACTCCAAATGTAGAGACTGCCTTGGTCAAGGGCAGAGAAGGGAGCAGACCCTAAAGTGCATGTTTTTGATAGTGGAAGGAAACCGGAGTGCCCTGAGACACAGGGAGAACATGCAAACTCCACACAGAACGGAACTGGTAATGAAGGAAAGGAACTGGGCATGGTGGGAATCGAACGCCAGACCTTCTTACTGTAAGGCAAGAGTGCTAACCACTGAGCCACCATGCTGCCCAGAGAAAGCTTGTGCAGCAAGTCTTCCATGGTCTTCCATCCTGTGCAGATGGAAGTCTATGGATTATTGCTTTTCGTGAAACATGCATTTTCTGTCAAGTAAAATGTCCTTCCGTCACTGACTTCCTTCCACAACAACAATAAGAAACACTGAATATTCAAAATAAATTGCATATGTATATATATTTGAACGTTTCAACATTGTTGGAAAATTGATCATTACCACAAATATCCCAAACTAGCATGTAAATTGATTGCCATCATGTTCCGTCAGAAATTGTCCTTTCCATCAATTAATGGATTCTGCTAATTTTGCAAGAAAACTTGAAGAGACGCTCAAAATACACATCATTTGCCTGCCCTGGTTGCTGATGGATAGCAATAGAATCATTTCAATTTCCTAGTTTTTATGTCTCTGTTTTGCATAGCCAAATGATAAATGTCATCACATTTGTAAAGTTGTTAGTTTAATTTTGTGAAATTGATTCAAGGTATTGCCTTGATTCTTTTTTTCCTGGAATGCCTATCATCTCAACATTCAATCTGAGGTGGTTTCATTTGATAAAAATAAACTATTTTTGACCCTGTGTGACAAATTGGACTCCAAAACTGAAAATATACCCATCTGCATCTCACCTTCTCCTTGACATCTTCGTCTGTCACACCAACCACCTGCATGTCCTCTTTCACCGTGTCCATAAACCTCCTCTTTGGCCTCCCTCTTCTTCTCCTGCCTGGTGGCTCCATCCTCAGCATCCTTCTCCCTATGTACCCCGAGTCCCTCCTCTGCACGTGCCCAAACCACTTCAATCTCTCCTCTCTAACTTTGTCCCCAAACCATCCTACCTGTACTGTCACTTTGATATGCTAATTCCTAATCCTGTCCATCCTCGTTACTCCCAAGAAAAATCACTCTCAAAGAAAATCACACCATCTTCATCTCTGCTACCTGCAGCTCTGCCTCCTGTCTTTTTGGTAGCTTCACCACCTCAAAGCTGTACAACATAGCTGGTCTCACGACTGTCTTGTAAACTTTCCCTTTCACTCCTGCAGATGTCCTTCCATCACATATCACTCCTGCCACTCTTCTCCACCCACTCCACCCTGCTGACACTCTTTTCTTCACCTCTCCATCACTCTCTCCACTACTTTGAACAACTGACCCCAAGTATTTAAACTCATCTACCTGCACCACCTCTGCTCCTTGCAACCTCACTATTCCACTGTCCTCCCTCTCATTCACACACATATACTCCGTCTTGACTGACTTTCATTCCCCTTCTCTCTAAAGCATATCTCCACCTCTCCAGGCTCGTCTCAATCTGCGTCCTGTACTCACTATAGATCACAATTTCATCTGCAATGTTCATAGTCCATGGAGTCTCCTGTCTGAGCTTGTCCATCAACCTTTTCATCAACATTGCAAATGAGAAATGGCTCAGAGCTGATCCTTGATGTAATCCCACCTCCACATTGAACACATCCATCATTCCTACTGTGCATCTCCCTGCTGTCACACTGTCCTTGTACATATCCTGCACCACCCTCACATACTCCTCTGCCCCTCCAGATGTCCTCATATAATATCATAACTCTTTTATTGGCACCCTCTCAAAAGCTTTCTCTGAATCCACAAAAACACAATGCAACTTATCCATCAGCACTCTGAAATCAAACCTGCATCATTTGTACTCTTTCTTTCTTACTCTTTCTTCTCAGCCTAGTTTCCACTATGCTTCCCCATACATTCATGCTATCGCTGATAAACTTCATGGCTCTGCGGTTGCTGCAGTTCTCCATATCAAACGTGTTCTTAAAAATAGGTACCAGGACACTGCTTGTCCCCTCCTCAGGCATCCTCTCACTTTCCAAGTTTTTATGAAACAATCTGGTTAAAAACTCCACTAATCCATTGCACTTTCTGATCCATTCTTCTCTCCCTCTCATTTTCTTCATTCATCAGCTCATCAAAGTACTCCCTCCACCTCCTCAACACATTCTCCTCACTTGTCAGCACATTACCATTTGCATCCTTTATCACCCTAACCTGCTGCTCATCCTTTCCAGGTCAGTCTCATTGTCTGGCCAGTCGGTACAAGCCTTTTTCTCTTTCCTTATTGTTTAACTTTATGTACAACTCTATGTATGCTCTTTCCTTAGCCTTTGCCACATCTCTCTTCACTTTATGCCACTTCTCCTTCTACTCCCATCAGATTTCTTCATTTCTCAGACTAATTCATTGTTGCCAACCCTTTTTTCCTTATACTTTCCTGTTGTTCATCATTCCACCGCCAAGCACGGTGGGTCAGTGGTTAGCACTCTTGCTTTACAGCAAGAAGGTTTGGCGGTTCAATTCCACCCATGCCCAGTTCCTTTCTGTGTGGAGTTTGCATATCCTCTCCGTGTCTGTGTGGGTTTCCTCCAAGCACTCCAGATTCCTCCCACTTTCCAAAACATACACATTAGGGTCTGCTCCTTTCTCTGCCCTTGACCGTACCTTCATGGCTGTGTCCCTCATCACTTCTGCAATCATCATCCAGTCATCCAGAATTGCTTCACTTCCATGCAGTGCCTGTCTGCCCTCCTCTCTGATTTTCACACAAGATTCTTCATCCTTCAGCTTCATCCATCTGCTCCGTGGTGCAGCTGTCACTCTCTTTCTTTTCTTCACCTCCAATGTATCCTACAAACCACCATCCGATGCTGTCTCTCTCTCTCTATATATATATATATATATACTCTCCCCTGCCACCACCTTCGAGTCTTCACTTTCTGCAAAGGACATAGTCCACCTGTGTGTACCCTCCTCCTGCTTCTTGAAATAAGTAGTCACCACAGCCATTTCCATCCTTTTTGCAAAGTCCACCACCATCTGCCCTTCCACATTTGTTTCCTTGACCCCTTTATACACCCATCACCTCCTCGTCACCTCTGTTCTCTTTACCAATATGCCCACTGAGGTCTGCTCCAGTCACCACCCTTTCTTCCTTGAGAACACTCTCTAACTCACTCTCTAAGTCTTCAACTAACTCACAACAGAAATCTTCTTTCTCCTCCATCTCACAACCCAATTTTGGGACATATGGGCTGATGTTGAACTTGAATGCCTAATTTAAGCCAGTAGACTCTTCCACATCGTCGGTTGGTGCATGAAATGAAACCTGGCAGACTCTAAATGATTATATAATTTGATAGCATTTAAAATAGCTTGCTATTTGAGATGGAGACTATCAGATTAAATGAGAGATTATCTGCTCTCTCTTTCAGGGAGATGTCAAGGTGGAGGAACCAGGCAGCTGCTGCCCAGTTTGTAGGAAACAGTTTCCAGGTAAGTAACTTGTGTTCAATTCCGTTTGGGCCCAAAATCTCACACATTTGTTCAGTTTTATTTGTGATCTCATGGTTGTGAAGATCACAGCATATAATTGACACAATTTTCATGCTCAGTGAAGCATTGATGAAGCACTCTGCCTTATGCTTAGGAGTATTGTTATTGTCATTTTTAGTCAAACAATATTTCCAGTAATTATATCCTAGTCATAAATGTTAAAGTATGTGGAATTTTTCTTTCTGGATGACACAGGCTTATTTCAGATATTGTTGTTGTTTTCACTTACGACAGGATGTTTTCACATCCTGGACATTTGACCAGACATTGGTGTAGATAAATCGCGCAACCATCAGTACAGCTTGCGGTTTATGATGATAGATCCAATGATAATAAGTGGTCACAGTCCAATATACAGTCCAGTCCATAAGTATTTGGACAGTGAATGTTTTTGTAATTTTGCCTTTGTACATAACCCTTTTTTGGCCACAAAAAGGGTTAGATATGGCCAAAGAGGTGGGGGATGGAGACGAGCGCCCATCCTCTAAAAATACTTCTATTATGGCTAGCGGCTCAAATAGCATCACCGAACCAAGTCCCTACCAGAAGCGTGCTCGCTGCGG
>OMMV01204000.1:0-17241 GCA_900302635.1 Chatrabus melanurus
TTTAGGAGCTAGCCGTGTAAAGCTACACGGTTTCCGTGGCTACCTGGTAAACTGTTTCCCCAGCTAGCTCCTAAACTGTTGCCGTGGTTACCTAGGAGCTAGTTGGGGAAACAGTTTAGGAGCTAGCCTTTTAAACAGTTTAGCACCTAGCCATGTAAACAGTTTAGGAGCTATCCTTTTAAACAGTTTAGCAGCTAGCCACGGAAACAGTTTAGGAGCTAGCCCTGTAAACAGTTTAGCAGGTAGCTACGGAAACAGTTTTGGAGCTAGCCATGTAAACAGTTTAGCAGCTAGCCATGTAAACAGTTTAGTAGCTAGCTGGGGAAACGGTTTAGAAGCTAGCCATGTAAACAGTTTAGCAGCTAGCCATGTAAACAGTTTAGTAGCTAACCGGCAAAACAGCTAGCAGCTAGCCACGGACCCAATTTAGCAGCTAGCCGTGTAAACAGTTTAGGAGCTAGCTGGGGAAATAGTTTAGCAGCTAGTCGCGGAAGCAGTTTAACAGCTAGCTGTATAAACAGTTTCAGAGCTAGCCTTGTAAACAGTTTAGCACCTAGCCATGTAAACAGTTTAGGAGCTAGCTGGGGAAACGGTTTAGAAGCTAGCCATGTAAACTGTTTAGCAGCTAGCCATGTAAACAGTTTAGCACCTAGCCATGTAAACCGTTTAGGAGCTAGCTGGGGAAACGGTTTAGAAGCTAGCCATGTAAACTGTTTAGCAGCTAGCCAGGGAAACAGTTTAGCAGCTAGCCGGGGAAACAAACAGCTAACAGCTAGCCATGGAACCAGTTTAGCAGCTAGCCGTGTAAACAGTTTAGGAGCTAGCTGGGGAAGCAGTTTAGCAGCTAGCCGCGGAAGCAATTTAGCAGCTAGCCATGTAAACAGTTTAGGAGCTAGCTGGAAAAACAGTTATTAGCTAGCTGGGAAAATATTTTAGCAGCTAGCCAGGAAAATGATTTAGCATTTAGCTGGGGAAACAGTGTTGTACTTTTAGCGGTTTAGCGGCTAGCACCTATTGTTTTGCATGATTCCTTTTTTTGTGTCTGTAAAACAAGTTCCTAGCTCGCCATTGGCGTGAAAATGCATTGTACTATGATCAAAAAACAGAAAAATAACAATGCAATCACAACTGACTTTAAAATTCCTATGTGCCAGATATGTTATTAGCTGTGAAGTTGGCAGCTTCATACAAAGAGATATGGTCTGTAGAAAAAGAAAAAAAAGTATACTATATTTTCATGCTATTGATATATGTTTATGACTTTGTTCACAGTTTATTTCTATCTGAATACTGTCATAAATAGGGATGGGAATGGAGAACAGGAGCTAAAATGGAACCAGATTCTGATTAGTCAGAAGCAAAATAATAATAAACTTACATCTATCGATAGTTTGCCTACTTAAGAAAAAAAAAATGCTTTGCCTATATAACAGAATTTTCCAAGTTTTTCAACATAATTCATTTTAGCCATCTAATTCAAGATTCTAGCCAGTCACAAATGATTTTTGAGCCTGCCCTGTCCTTGTCAATATGTTTTGCGTTGTCTGTTACAATGTTGTGTGTTCAATTCCGCACATAATCGTGATTCACTCGTTCATGTCTGAGTGGTCAACAAGGTTCCAAAGTATAGAAGCCCAGTGTGTACTTTATAGGCTCTGAAGCCCATTGGTGCAGGTGCTTATCCCCGTATTCCGTAGCATGAAGTGGATAAGAGTCTATGATTCCCCCTGGATGGGACACCATTGGAGGTTACTTCTGGTGCCAAGGCTAGTACCTATTTATAGCTGGGTGGACTAGGAAAGGTACCGCGACCAGGAATCGAACCCTGGTCTACATGTTGGTAGCCTAGCTTCCAGCCACGATGCTACCTGCTCTGCAAAGTGTCAGAATGAATGAAAAAGGAAAATGAAAATTCTGATTCATCTGCAGCATGAAATCCACCATAATTCAGTGCTAACATTAGCAAAGCCTCCACTCCAGCCTCTGTACAGTTGGTTAAATATACACCAACGCGATTAGCCAAAACGAAAACTCCTCCACCTCCATGCCTCAAGATAATGCTTCTCAAAAAGGGGCGATCACGAAATGAAGCCAATTTCAGCCAAGTACGCGTTTGAAACACTATTTCCATGCTAACGTTGGCTGTTTTCCTTTCGATAATGACACTCAAGCAGGCATCTAAGCTTCTTCAAGTCGTACTGTTAACAATAGCTTATATGAAGCCCAAGAATTCAGATGTGCTAGTTTGTTGTAACCTTTAAGGGCTGTTATAACCCCATCATTGTACAAACCAACACCCAAGCAAGACCAAACCTGCTTCATTTTAAATGAAAGAAGCATTTATTGTTTCATTATTTTTGTAAAGAAATCACAGAGTCATATCTATAAGCCTATTGCTAACTATCGGTAGTGATAGAGTACTGACATCAATGCTGGTATTGATAAAATACAAATGATACCATTCCTTATCATAAATCTAGTGCGACCAAATCTGATTATTGTTGTTAGCAATGCTTTTTAGTTTAAAATGTCCTAATTTCACCTGCTATTTCCTTTGCTGTCATTGTGATACAGACGACTTCCCTGACCTTTTTGTCCATTCCCCATCACTTGCCAGCAAGTCAAGTCTGGAAGCATCCACTGGTGCCGCACCTCGCTGCATCCACGCCACCACGCAACTGCCCTGGGGCCGGGATGGCAACCACCCAGATGGACAACCGGTCCATCCCCACTTCTCGAAAGCAGCCACCTATCTGCTGCAACCAGGTGAAACATGGGCGTCCCCTTGGCCTTCTCCAGCCACTGGGGTCCTCAAAACTCAGACACCTATGTGCTGGCTCATGCATAGACAAACGTGCCCACACATGGCCAAAATGTCGAAGCTGACGCTCCCTCACAATGCAAGTGATACGCCTCATCTTAGTCTCCCTAAGTAACCACTTGTTTGACACAAAGTCATTCCAGCGGTACCCAAGGATCCTCCAAAGAGACCTAGTACCAAAGACATCCAGTCATTGCCTGAGGTCACTGGTTAGCGTCCAAGTCTCACAATCATACAGTAAGACAGGAAGCACCAGGACGCTAAAGATTTGGATCTTTGTTCTCCTGCAAAGATATCGGCATCGCCAAACCCCTCTGTCCAGTGACCTCATGAGTCCATAAGGTCCTCCCAGGCATCTCTCGATCTCAAAGGCTGAGGACCCAGAGATATGAATGTCACTGAGCTAAGTTCAACACTGCCAGCAATCACGTCATTTATCTTCAAGATTTTCACAGTCAGTCATTCACGTAGTTTGCCCGATTGTCTTGTGCAGTCTTGCCCTCATGTAATTCCTTAAAATTTCTCAGCTTGTCTGTATAGATTCAATAGAAAGTACTATCTATCTATCTGTCTGTCTGTCTAGCTACCTGGCTAGCTAGCTATGCAAGTGTACGTACAGACCCTGCACTGACTATAGCCTGGACTCTTTCGAAACATTTATTTTAGACCTGTTGGTGACATAACTCGGCCTCGGGGTGTTGCAAAGGTTTTCGAAATGTTCCAGAACAGTTTTTCGAGTTCGCCATCACTAGTTTGCAGTACTGATGAAAAGGATTGGTATCATCACTATCCACTATGTTCTGAACATTCTTTAATTTCACTTTTACTTTCCCATTGATTTTGTCCCATATTTTCCCCTGTAGTAGGCATAACACTTCTACTATTCTGGGAATTGATTACAAGACCTTGGCCTCATTTTAGGGTTTTTAAGAAAGTCCGGCCAAAAGCAGATCAGCCTGCCTATGTTTACCGATTGTGCCAGTGCCATCCTTTACAACAGTACGGTTTCTGTTGAACCTTTTTTTCTGTGCCTGTGATTGCTTTTTTTGGCCAATTTATCATATCCCTGAAAAATAAATATACAGTTTGGCCTATAAATATCGGGCCAGCAATATTTATTTTGCTGTCTACAACAACATGTCACAATTGGAAGTAAAGGATATGCTCAAAGAGCAGGCTATTGCCTTTACGTGAATGGCATAGGAATGAAAGCACTTCTTATTTGTGCCCTTCTTGACCTCCTTGTAGACATAAGTGGACTTGGTTGCAGATTATTTTCAGTGAATGGCTGAAGTCTGCAACTCACATAAATCACCAGATGCTGGGTTCCTTTCGTGTTTTGCTTCCAGATTACCCCTTCTTCATCCTCTACACGGGTTCATTATCTTGCTTCAGAATGCTTCGACACAAGGCTGCAATCGGGGATGGAACTGACAGACCATAAGGTTGGTGGAGCACCAATTCTTCCAACTGATCTGTCCTCACTCCCTTTCAGTTTACCCTTTAGCAACTGAAATTCATGCTCAGTCATGTCAGATGAGTGATTTGGCAACTGTAGAACATCACACTTAACTTAATTTCTTTTGGCTGCTCAGTGAACCCATATGATATGGATCCGCATGTTGATTTGGCACAGGTTTTGCACTGGTTGCCCTTCCTGAGGCAACTCCAGATGTACATAGAGAATGGGGTACAGGTGGTCTAGTGGTCTCGACCAAAGTTTCCCAATTCTGGAGCTCTGGGCCCAAAGTGCTGCACATTTTCCATTTGTCCTTGTACTAATCAGAACAGACCAGGATTAGGAAACACTCATTTAGACCTTCTTGTTGGGAGGCAAGCACACTAACCGCTTGGGCCTTATATTGGTCTTCTGGGCCCTTTGGGGTTGTTGACCTCACCAGTAAGTTTAATTTTTAAGAATTTACCAAATCATTGAGTTTTTCCCAAATTTTTTTTGCTGAGATAATTCATTAATCCCCCCAAAAATGTATCTTGTTGGGATTATCATAACCCAATAATGCGGTGCTTTATCTGCAACTCCTTAGATTTAGTGCTGTCAACAAGAAACTGCAACATATTCCAAATGCAAATGCTGTGACTCACAGGACTCAAACATTTTTAGATCATTTAACCTATTCAAGTTTTTTCCCTCCATTATTTCTGTTGTATGTTGCAGGGTATGTGCATCTACATTGTTTCACTACACCAAGACAAGTTTCGACCAGCTGTAAAGTTGTTACGGAGATAAGGTATGGAATATTAAGCACTTGGAATCAACTCTGGAACATTTTATCATCTTACTTGTAATTTTGGAATTGAAATGAAGAAATAACACAATCTTGGCTATAAAAAACCTCCCAGCAGTCAATGGGAGGTTTTTTTTTTTTAGTTACCTTTAAAAAAATAAAAATAAAGAACTACGTACAAAAAGTACTATCATTCCTACACCTTTGGATTTGCATATGAATACCTTCACCTGAAAGTTGAAAGTCTCTCAAGGCCATCTTATTCACAGTTTAGTTTCAGATCTAATTTGTCATGATAACCAGCTGAAACACCAACAACAAAACTGTCAGTCTACAAATATTTATAGACCTAACTGTATGTACAGCATGTCCTTTATTAATACACAACATCCTATCAGTAATTTGAGCACATTTTTAACAAAATCATAACACCTGTGAATGGAAGTACACTGTTCATTAAAATATTACAAAAAATGTTCAAACAATGTCTGAAATAAAAGAAAATCTAAAAAATAAAAATAAATCATAAAAATCTGTAGGGGAACCTGTACAGTGTTACAGATGGCTTCAATATGTCTTATAATTTATGATGTCAAAACAAATTTAATAAACTGAAAACATGTATTTCAATGGAAAAAATTGTTGAATCTTGAACATTTGAAATCAGGTCTACATTTTTTGTCCGTATTTCTTATTGAAATAAAGGATAAGGGTATAACAATTTTGGTCCCTTGCAAAATGGGGACTGTACCCAAAAAAACACCACCATTCTTTCACCTTTCACCTGATTTGAGTGCAAAAGCCCTCAAATGAAAGCTTAAAATATCTCAAGCGCACATTCATCATTTCATTTCAGGATTTAACTTGTGCAGTCGACAGCTATAACAAAATATCCTTCAAGTCTACAAATACTTATAATATAATTGTATGTACATACATTATATCCTTTTGGAACACTTTTTTTATACCATTTTTGATTACCAATTTGCACATGTTAATAAATTCATATCACATTTGAAGGAGGGCTGTATTCCTTCTACTTTTCACTTTATTAAAAATACTAATAGTTTAAAGTTTTTACAAATGGTGACTTTATTGAAGATCAAATGATCAAAATGTTTGCACATGGCCTGCAGTAAAAGAAAAACTTTCAGGCACAAAAAAGAGGGTGACAGATAATTTCACTAATCCAATTAACAAAACAGAATGTCAAATGAAACAGATTAAAATGTTAAAATGTGTTTTTTTCTTCTTATTCTTCTTAACCAGGAACAAAACAAACACCTATAGCGCTGTACTACAACAAAAGCAGTGCATGGCAATACCGTACCGACATGTTAAAAAAGGGTAGCTGGAGAGCTCCATACCCTTCAGGGTGTAAAATAGTCTTTAGCTGTGATCACAGTGGCCTAGAGTGCGCGTTATATTTGTGATGGTTCATTTGTGCAAAGCACCGCCGATGTGATGGATGCCCCTCTTAGTAACACAGGTTAGAAGGCATCCTTGATGGGATAGGCCAACTGTTCATCACTCCCTACATCCACCTCTCGTTTGTTCCTCCCTTTCTCTCCCTCCATCCACTCACCCCTCCCCTTCCCCCCCATTCTGGCTCTACATGACGAATAGCCACGCGCGAGAAACGCGCTCTCTGATATCTAGCCATCTTCCCGCCGCCACAAGCACTTCTTCACTCTTTCTTCTGACTTCCTTTTTTTTATTTTTTATTACCACTTTTTTTTTTTTGCAATCCTCAGCCATCCGTCTGTCAGGAAAGGTTGGTGGTTAATGACTCTCCAACGTTTTCCATTTCGCTTCAATCTACACCTTGAAAAGTTAGGCCAGCCTTTGCTGAACGAAGCCAAATACTTTCCTTTGTTCAGCTAAATCAGAAGTTACATTTAAAAAACAATTTGCAAGAACTCCTGAGCATGGCTTCAACTTTCAAATAAAACATTTTCTTGTATTTATTTAAATTCTTCAAACCGGCCGAAACAATCCCAGTGTGCGGGCGGAACACATTGACAAGATGAGGTATTAGCATAGCCTAGAAACGATGACTATGCCTTGATTAGCCTGACGGGGGTCGAAAAACAGTATAAATTGTGTAGCGGAGAATATACCCCATAACTACGGCTTCCACTGCTAATACGTTGCCATTTCACTTTTCACTCAAGCCACATGAAGATATTCTGAATCCAAGTTAGCATCTATTGAACGGAGAAAAATGTTTTCTGGTTTAAAGACAGGGCTGTCAGCAGGCTTGATAATGGGGTGACTTGATAAACAGAGTAATTCATCATAAATTTCCTTAGCGCGGCACTGAGGAAACATTCTCTGTTATTCTGGCATGAGGAGGAGGCTGCCCTGTCCTTGACGATTAATTTGAATAAACACAGCAACATCAACGTTAATGCTGATTGCTGATTAAGATCCGATCCATTATGTTACCCCAAGTGAGGTATCTACCCCCCTCGCCCCCCCAATCCATTTTTCTTTATTCATTATTTTCTGTCCATCATAAAGTCATTATGCCTCATTGTTTCCATCCACATTTTAAAGGTCTGGGTAACCATTGTAGGGAATTGGTATTCATGCTTGCATCTAATGCTAAAAAGTCCCATCAGCAAGTGGTCACAAAATGCTAAAATAATTATTGCTTGACCAAGATACCAGGTCAGGTCATGTCGGAGGAGCATCCGCCACATCATGAGACCGTCTTGGGTCCCGGATGGCAACCACCCAGGTATACAACAGGTCCATCCCCATCTCTCAAAATTAACCCTCTGTCCATTTATTATAATCAGGTAAAACGTGGGTGTGGCCTTCTCCAGCCGCGGGGGTCCTCAACACTGAGGCGCCAGCATGCTGGTTCATGCCCAGAGAAACACGCCACATGTCCAAGCTGTCCAACCTTACGATCCCTCACAATGCAAGTAATATTCCTCATCTCGGGCTCTCTAAAGGGGGTATCTCACCTGCGATTTCTTTTTTTCTTTTTTTTTGCTTTGTGGCCAATTTGCGCTGGTAAAAGCAAATGTCTGTTTTTATTTGCAAAAAAAAAGCCTCAGGACAGTCACAGGCTCACAGAATTTTTAAAACATTTAAAATTTCCACTGATGGCAAAAATTGAGGCTCTGACATGAAATAGGAGCAAATTTGTATCAATTCTGTCTTTTTTTTTAGCACGCAAGTGCCGCGCGACATTGTCATAATGGCCGCAAAGATGTTGCCTGTAGTGGCGAGGGGTTTGCGATGCACGCAACGAAAAGGCTAAATATATTGCAGGCATACAGACTTGCCATTGCAGTGAGACAGTCGCGCTAACATCTCGCATAGCTTTCACGACAATCGCGTGGTTTTTTTTAAAAATGTGAAAAGTTGCAAAAAAACCCCCCCAGCAGAATGTAAAGAATGAGTTGAATGATGATGGAATGTGTAAGTTACATAGTTTTGACATTAAAATCAACACAATATAATCAATCCAAAAATCTACTTTGGGAGTAGCTTGCAATATAGGGCACAGTACACCACAGGCATAATTTTCTTGGATAAAAGAATAATAATCACAATAATTTGTGCAATTCACTCTGGACAGTCTCACTTCATCAAATAGCTACAGTATGCCAAATTATATTTTGAGGGAGCCCTAAATTTAGAACACAGTGTGAGTAAATTCTCAGCCAGCTCACTGAACCGGAGAGAAATCAAGTCAGGCAAAGTTAACACGAAGAAGCTAAGAAGACACCGAAAATCTTGATATGACTCAAAGGCTCCAGACAGTTATCCGGGATTAGTGCTCGTCTACTGGACGCCGAATCCTATTTGTGACAACAACTCTAAAGAATAATACACAGATAAGGCAGAGTTAAACACATCCCAAAGGGCCAAAACAAAGGATATTCCCCGCTGTAAACACAGATGGCTGGCTTCATTAGAAGTAAGGAAATATTCTCTCTATCTTGAGTTTTTTGTGTTCTGTCCAAAAATGATATTAAGGCTTATTGACTGTACGGGCGTGAATCTGACAGAAATAATGGCATATGTCATTATGAACAACATCCGTTTTACAAGTGAGTTTACGGCAAGCCTCCAACCTCACCTTACCCCACGTAAAGCCCAGATGGAGGTTGGCCAGGCTGGCTTGAGTGACGCCGGCGTTCGTGCAGTAAAAGCCAACAGGGTTGAAAACATCCACATCGAGAATATTGCCTTTTACAGCAGAGTGTGGCCTCGGACTCTTTACAGACCCCGGCGTATTGACAAACGCACAAATCAAGTAAGTGAACTGCAAGCCCGAGGTGGGGCATAAACCTGAATCGGTAACGTGCAAGAGAAACCAGCGCGCACAAACAAACAAAAAACAACCCCACAACAAGCCTCCACAGCTGCCGCTGTCGATGTGACAGGAGGAAGCTAATTAAGATCAGTTCATTCTGTTTAATTGAACGAGGTTATTTGTCCGTGACGGTACACAAAAATCAGCCACTGTTTATGTGTCATCATTAAACAATGAAAGACCGTTTTTAATCAGCTGTCAGTAAAACGATTAAAATGAGATGTCCAGAATAACTGATATTAATGGGTGTAGTTTGAAGGAAGTTGAACGTTGAAGCCGAATTAGAATTGACACTTTTTTTTTTTTTTAACCACTGCTACTTTGGTGTGGTAGAGATGCTTGTGCGTTCCAATGATCCTGAGAGCAATGCCTTCAAGAGCATAGGGTCACTCATGGCAGTGAAGTTGAGGGTGAGGTTCTCGACCAGGGGTCACCAACCCTGCTCCTGGAAATCATCTATGCTGCATGTTTTCTAACTCTCCGTGCTCCACCCCCTGACAACTAAGTCAGGTGTGCTCAGGCAATGGAGAACTGGGAAACACCATAGATTGTATATGTACTGGACAAACCCTCCATGGCATCACCTATAGTCCAAGCCCTTCGGGAATTATTAGGGGGGTATTGAGTAGATTTGTCTACAAGTGTGAAATTTGGCACAGATGTAAGCCCGGTCATAGTACATTCATTTTTGCAGGGCGGCGAAATCGAAGATCATTGGAGCCGCCATATTGGACCAATCCAATATGGCCGCCAGTCGCCATTTGATTTTCTCATAACTTCACAACCAAAAGTCATAGGATTATGATTGAGGGTTCTTTTGAGAGGTTTTTGACCTCAGAGAATCCAAATCTGTGCTCTGTTTAGACATAAATGAATGTAAATAGGCTTATTTAGTGGTTGAAAGCATATTATTTCCAAATTAAATTGATTTTAGGGAGTCATCGGGGGTATAGCACAGATGTGTCTACAAGCATGACTGGAGCCCAGCGACTGGCGGCGATCTTGGATTTCTCTAATATGGCCACTCAAATGATTGCTAACTTGGCCCCCTTCAAAAATGAATTTAGTATGTTCTACTCCATATCTGTGCCAAATTACATGCTTGTAAACATATCTGTGCATTACCCTCCTAATGGCTCCCGAAAATAATTTAATTTGGATCAAATATGCGTTCAACCACTAAATCAGAATATTTGCATTTATGTCAAAACAGAGTGCAGATTTGGATTCTTTGAGGTCAAAAACCTATAAAAAAGAACCCTCAGTCATAATCCTATGACGTTTGTATGTGAAGTTATATGAGAAAATCAGATGGCGACTGACGGCCATCTTGGATTTGTCCAATATGGCGACTCCAATGATCGTCGACTCCAAAAATGAATTTAGTTTGACCTGTGCCAAATTTCACACTTGTGGACAATTCTGCACAATAATATCCCTAAGGGCCCGGACTACCATGGGTTTTCTGGAGAGCAGTTTTGAAGCTCAAATAGGGCGGCTCCAAAGTGCCTAATTCCACCTCCTGCCCAACCCATAAACGGGAAAAGAGGTGGAACCTGGGTAAGACCGGCATGACCTTAGTGGGATGAACGAAGCCCGAACACACCCCCGTCTCATAGTTACCAAACAAGCTAAGCTAAGGCTAACAGGCTAACGTGTTTCATTAACACATTTTTTGCAGACTGGGCGGTGGTTGGTTGCTGGTGTTAAAACGTATGACCGGCACTGTTGCACCTTTGGTAGGCCTAATGTCACCAAGCTACCTGCTAATTAGTGCCAACCGTGCTTACGTATAAGTGAAACAATACTAAAATTTTACTCAACAAAAATACAAGAGGACCAACTTCTTTGATGGGTTGTTAGGACAATTAACTGCACAGCAAGCCATATTATCTCAGATATTTGTAATAAATTGCTCAGAAAGGACCGGGTTGAGTCCACAGCAGCTAGCACCCACTGCTATTGGGACCCTGACTCCAGCACACAGCTGTCACTCAAAGCAACAATGACCCTAATTATTCATTACTCTACAGCTTAAAATAGCAAACTGATGAGTTATTAAAAAGAACCCCCCCCACACACTTATAGTTGTCATCAATGGGGAAAGTAGCTATTGAGACCTGTAAAGTTGGACATTTTAACATGGGGGTCTATGGGGAGTACAGCTATTAACCATAAATCTGATGCCCCAACATAAGAAAACGGAAAGTAAGGATCTCCATTCAGTGATTCAATGCCTCTAAATTATTTATTCGTTCTTGATTGCTGCACATTGCCGGATCCACCACCTTAATGAACCGCTTCGGATCCAGACTGGAAACCACCCAGGCAGATCTTTCTTTGGGGAACCGCGGGATTTCATGAGGTGTCAAGACTTCAGCATAAGCCACCATCTTTGTGCCACTTGTAATGCAGTCTTTTCATCGCTCCCCAAGAAGATTAAGGATACTTCACTCATCTGTCAGCGAGCACACCCCCAACAATCCCGTGGAGACGAGTAGACTTTAACGACTCTCAAGAGAAACTGTATAATCATCTCTTTCGTTCAACACATTGACCTTGGTTGTTTTACAGTAGAGATTCTCTCCCGCTAAGAATACGTATTTGCCATACCACACAATCTTCCCCTTTTTTTCAACCTAAAGAAGCTACTTGAGTGGCAAAACATCTTGAAGACCGACAAGTTGTGTATCTCAGATATCTCTTACCTGAGAACCTTCACTGATGGACATTCAAAGTACTGTAGCCACAACCTTGTTAATAGTGAGGCATGTACAAGTTACGCCATGAGACCTGCCTTGTCCCCTGTTAATCACCGTCATGTGGCAGGTAGTGCCGATCACTTGGACCAAAACACGATCTTTTCCTGACACTAAAGCCGCTACTGGTTCTTAATCTCCTGGGTTAGCCCACCTCATGACAGGTGGAGTGTTTCCGCGCATACAAATTGCTACTCCACTCTGTTCTCATCCTGACAGGTAGATAAGTGGCTCTGACTACTGCAGGGGGACTCGCACCTTTTATATTTTTGTATTCTTTGTATTCGAGGCGAGGACAAGTAGGTATGAGGCCATGCACAGGTCAGGCACATGTTGGCACATGTAGGTACAACTACACAAAAGTGCAAATACTACATTATTTCTAAATGTCCGAAAGGCTAGAGCAGATGTGTCCAGAGAATTTAATCGGAGCATTTAGGTGACTATGGTGGAATCAAGATATGCTCTCAGCGATAAAGAGTGCCATTGGCCTACATCTAGTGGATTTAAGAGGGTAGCAAAAGTATGCGCGTTGAAAAAAAGCATGCAGGAATGCGTATGACCTTGAATAAATTAAAGGAACACATGTGCAAACACATAAACGTTTGCCTTTTCCCACTATTATTTGTCATGGAACAACAATTGGTCCTCAACTCAAGCATTCATTTAAAAACATGAACCAGAACCAGAAAATCCGCTACTGGGGTCTCGATAAATTCCGCACTAGTTAGCCAGTGCCTTGGTTATAGGTTAAAATGTCGTGTAGCTGTAGTCCCTCCAAACCAAAAGATGTTTTTGCACTCACTGACCCCGTGACCTAATTGATATGCACATCAGGTCACTGTTGCTGTGGTGACCGTTCCCCCAACTGAGACTACCCACGTGCCAAATTTGGATCGTCTCAGCCCACGGGCTTTGGATATGCAGTGTCAAATGCTCAGCCAAATGTTGGTACATTTGAGAAGTACAGTATGCACGGCGCTCTGGAGCACAGTCATGTTCATAAGTATTTGGACAGTGACACAATTTGGGTCATTTTGGCTCTGTGCACCACTACAATGGAGTTGAAATAAAACAATAAATATGTGCTTGTAGCGTCGACTCCTGAAAATGGAGGCACTGTGGCCATTATTCCAAAATGGTGAAAGATGCCTGATCTGTTTCTCGGTATATTAAGTATACAAAAAAAATACAGTGTCTTCTCTCAGAAGTATAATGATATTTGCCAAGATTTCATCTGAATCCACTGGTTTACGCTTGTACCCAAGTGGAAATAACGTCATGCACCGGGCATGATCAGTGAACATGTACATAGTGTGTTCGCCACCTAGTGGCGGTACTGCAGTAAGATATGGATGAAGCGAGTAGCGAAAAATCTGTACGTTTTGTCAAATTTTAAACATTGATCTATTGACGATCAATAAAAAGAAAATGTGAATGGAAGATGCATTATATTGCATGTTGATGTAAAATAAATGAAATCATGTCGGATGTAATAGTTTACGCTTGATAGGTTGGTTCAAATTCCAATACAGCAAATTTACGGTCGCGGATACACTGGAGGAGTCGTTTCAGTGGCAATGTTATTTTTTGGATGGTTAAATTAATTCATCGTCCAATCAATACTGGTTAAAAAAAAAATCTGTTCACTCTCGGTAGTATGATCATTCGTACTGATAACGTTTCCTTGCTCAGCAAAGCCTATAAAAATCATATAAGAGCGCAACGTAATTCGTTAGCATTATTCATTAGCATGTCAAAAACCACAACTAATAAATAAATAAAATAAATGCACGGATTCGATCGTGTACTCGCGCTTCCATTAGCTTGGCAGCAGAATCCGAATGTGTACACAGCATTAGTTCCGCCTTCAGCATGCACCAACGTTCATATTCTCCTCCAAGCACTTCTCCAGTTTTATCCCTCTTTGAATGGAATGCCTTCTTTCATTGCTTAACACTTGATTTTGGACTTTAACACTTTCTTATAGAGCTTTACACTGCTGTTTTCAACTGCTAATGTTCTTCTTGGTTGAAACTTTTCGCACATGCACAAGATCGTACCGCTGTTGTGATATTGTACTGAGGCACGCGTGGGTTATGTTGACTCACACATGGAACCAAAATAGTATGTAAAACTGGCGAATAAGAGATACTAAGCCCTTAAGTCACGGTGGTTTCACTGGGAAACTTTTGTATGAAGCCAAATTAATTGATAGCGGGAGAAAATACAGATAGCAGCAAATGATTGAGTACAGCGGATATAGAAAGTCTGCACATCCTTGGGCTTTAACCCATTTTAATTTCTGTATGCCATTTTATAAGAAAAAAGAATTCAGGCTTCTCTATATTAAAATTTCTAAAATGATCCGCTTTAAACTCAAACCGAAAACACATCTCTACAACATGACAGAAATGAAATAGAAATATCAAAGCCAAAATATTGGGCTGCTTAAGTAAAGGCACCTTTTAGTATAACACAAGTAAATCATGACTTTTACAGCCAGTTTTCTTTAGACAAGTCAGGGGATGAATACATGAATATGTGTTGGATTTCATTCACATCAATTATTAAGAAATACAAACAGTATGGTACTCTGTGGTAAATCTGTCTGGAGTAGGCAGTTCTCAAAAACTGAGTGACAGTGCAAGAAGGAGATGAGTGAGGGAAGCCACCGAGACACCTGTGACAACTCTGAATGAGGTAAATTGTTCTCTGGCTGTGATCGGAGAAACTGGGAATAGTGCAAATTTTGTATTTTGTACCAACATGTTGCACAAAATCATGGAGTGGCAGAGAGAAGAATAGTCTTAAAATGAAGACTTGAAAGTTCAGCTGCAGTTTGCCAGAAGACACATGGGAGTCTCAAGCATCAATTTGATCCATTTCCTTGTGTGGAAGTCCTTCTCTGTTCCACTTCATTGTGATGCTGTGGCTGGTGATGCAATAGACAAAAACGGCACTATTCCCAATTTCTCCAATCACAGCCAGATGTCTTGGTGGCTTCCCTCACTCGTCTACTTCTTGCACAGTCACACCCAATATTTCGGCTTTGATATTTCTATTTAATTTGTCATGTTGCAGAGAGCCTGAATTTTTTTTCTTTCAAAATGACATACAAAAATGAAACTCTGTAAGACCCCAAGGGTGTGTAGACTTTTCTATATCCATTGTAATCATTGGGCCCAAATTTTGACTGTTGCCTGTGATTTTGACTTTTAACCGTTTTTTCCCCCTCAACATAAAATCAATTTTGTCCTTTGCCGACTTGTAAACAGTCCACCAAGTTCAAAACTCTGAGTTATTTTGATCAAACTAGGATGGACACACAAAAACAATACCTCTACCTTTTTTTTTTTTTACCAAAATCTGAAGACAGTACAGTAAGTGTTCCTGCAAGCAAACCAACAGAATAAAAACACTGGTGAAAACGAACCCAACCTGGCAGAAGTGACAACAAAAGCCAAAAGTCAGAAGGCATCACTAACCAAATGTTTACAGAACATCACTCAGATACCCGATGTGGCCTTGCTTTTCTCAACTAGACCGTTACCTCTGCTTCTGTCAAGTGGCATTAATTGAATCAGATAGTGAATTTGCTCTCCTGCCCAGCAGTATCCATATTCTGCTCTCCTACGCTCTTTTGAGTCTCAGAGGAGAGAGAGAGAGAGAAAAAAAGCATCATTACCCTTCTGCCATCTTCACCTCCACCGACGCAAGGCATCCAACCTAGCTTCTCCTCTCTGTCACTCCATCCATCTTTCCGCCCACGCAAGCATCCTACCTGCAATTTTATCATTCACTTAACCCTCGCCTTAACACGTGTCACGCCGTAAACTCGTCTGATGGATTCTTGATGCGTGTGGGCTGGTTGGTGTTCTGCCTTTCATTGAAAACTTGCAAAATAATCGCAAAATACAAAGGGACATTCATTCTGTTCGGAATGAAAGGCGGCACTCGTAATAGAATTGCACACAAGGTGAGCATTTAATGGCAACAATTACCGTTTGAGTGGAGCTATTCATTCCTAGCTGAAGGAGACGTCGTCCCGATGTTTTGTTTTAGCACCCCTGTGTTGCTTTGTAAATTGTGTAATTAAAAAGTTAACAGTAAAGGTTTTAACCACTTGAAGCACCCCGACAAAATGCTTGGAGGCATTCTATTTGAAAGTATCACAAAAAGATAGCCTAGACATTTATTGAAATAAAACATCAAGGGTAAAAACTGCAATAACATTAAATTTTCGGATTTGTATATCCACTTAGTGTGGACTGTAGGCCAATAAAGTCCCATTCTCACATTCACGGATATGTACCCCGAAAGGTATAGACCTTTCGGGGTACATATCCGTGAATGGAACCCTTAGATGGTCTTGTAGGGTGTCCGTGATGAACCTAGATATTGTGTCATAGTCTTGTTTTAAACTAGCACGTTGACTACCTGTCACTGCGTGACGGTAAATTCCCGAAAATACCAACTAATACCAATTAAAGGGGAAAATAAGTTTAATTTTAAAATGGTCAAAAACTGAGCGACTGGTTTATTAGCAGTGAAAGTAACATGCCTTTGGCCTATGTTTTCAGTGAAAAGATTTTTTTTTTTAATTTTAGCATTGAAAGTACCATGCCATCAGTCTATTTTTTTTTTTCTCAGAAAAGACAAAAATCACCAAAGCACAGCAGTGTGCAACAGGAAATTTCTTTTCAGGTGAGAGAAATCATAAAAAACAGTCTTAACTCAAGGCTCAAGGCTGTGACTATCCTGTCTCAATAAAGAATGATCCTTAACCCCCCCACCCCCCACACCCAATGATTTCCTGTGTTATTTCTCCCTTCTCTTCTTCTTTTGAAGCCCAACAGTGAAAATAGTATCTGTTGTGTTGTCCTCTGTCAAATCAACGTGGCTTCTGGGGAATTCCCTTTGACAATCAAATGTAAACAAAACCATGTGACCTCAGAGCCTCACTTTCTCCTCACTGTAACAAACACGGGTTTTCCCAAAATGCATGCCATGCATTCTCCACAATTTGGGTTCAAACCTGCCAGAAAAAGGCTGATTGTGAGAAAAGTACAGATAATT
>OMMV01204002.1:0-12753 GCA_900302635.1 Chatrabus melanurus
ACATTTAAATCTAAAAACAGATAATACCTCTGAGGTGATTTACAAGACATCTTACAAGACGTTGGCAAGCTAACTAGCGATACAGGAGCGTCACCGTGAAACACGTTGAACTGAAACAAATTAATCAAACTTTGGTTCCGTCGAGCACGGAGGAAAAGCTCATAGTGACAGTGTCTGGTTTCCCCGTCCTTTATAATCATCATCAACATATAATATTCTGCTAAACACAAAAACAGCCGCGTACCGTACATCAAAGGGATCCCGACACTTAGCTGCACGTAATGTTAAACGTTGCTCACTGCAGATAACGTGCAACATAAAATACTTAAATGACATCAGTTCTACTAACGTTCATGCATTTAGACAAATAGTATGAGAGCTACAGACATACTTCAAACATTATGTTAAGCTTTAAATCTTAGTTTCATATAGTTACGTTTGAAGTGCAGATGCGGAAGACGAGCAATAGTATTAGCATGAGTCACATCCATGAAGCCAGTTAACATCTAAAAAAATCATGATCTTTAATACATGTCTACAGCAAAAAATTATATTTGTTATATTTATAACCAAAAAAAGTATTTATTTTTATTTTTTTAACAGCGTTGCGTTGCTGTTTTTCACTGTCCCTCTTCTAATTTTTCAGATTCTACAACAGAATACTGGTGTTTTATGTTTGGCATTTTTATCACAAAGATTCTTGCATTGAAACATTTTATCATGTAAATGAATTGCACCTTTTTTATGAGCTATCTAATGAATGATTTATACAATTCGCAGCAGAAAAAACAGTCACCAAAGAAAATCTACAAAATATGTCATAAATATATATATCCCCATTATAGCCTGAAGAAACAGCTATGCTAGCCGGGTACCGACTGATTTTTAATACAAATCATGACTTTTACAGAGTTTTCGTCAGGGGATGGATACATGGACATTTCCAAGTCACTCAATATGTCTTGGACTTCATTCACATCAATCATTAAGAAATACAAACAATATGGTACTGTATGGTAAATCTGTCTGCACTAGGCAGTTCTCAAAAACTGAGTGACCGCGCAAGAAGGAGACTAGTGAGGGAAGCCACCAAAGCATCCTTTATGAAGTTGTGTGAATTGTAGTAAACGGTTTCTCAAATTGGATGGAAAATGAAAGTCCAAAATTGTCAAGCGTGTAACAGAAAATGTGTCATTAGAGAAAACATGGCGTGAATTTGGCAGACTTCACCGTTGCCCACTTTTTGTGTTTTCCTGGCATTTTATTCAAAATGCCCAGGCGACCCTAGTCATCAATGCATGGTCAGAACAAACTGGTAATGAATGGAGAATAAGTTGCTCATTATTTTAATAAAGTTCTTGTTTGATTTGACCAGAGCTTGTCTGCGAGCCCACCAGACAGTCAACAATGTCCCGCTGCTGTCAGGCTGGTGAAGCCCAGTGTGGTCCATCCAGTCAACTTCACCAACAAAAGTGTACACCACAACAAATCCTCGACCATCATCATTGGAGATACTCCACAGGCCATATGCAGGTACTGAGAGAGGGCCAGGGGAGCTCAGGTGACGAGAAAAACAATGTAAACAATCGTAGTTTGGAGAAAGTAAATGCATGGAAGGAAAGACGGAACAAAAGAATCTAACGGCAGAAGATGAGACACAATTGGTTCCAATGAGACGACCCATGAAAAAAAAATGTAGGTAAGGGAGCATGCAACAAAAGCAGAAAGAAAAACAAAAGGATTTGGCCAGATTCAAAACAGAGAAGTGAGTGAAAGATTGAAGGACGTGAGGGTCTGTGTGTTGGAGGTAGAATATAAATTGGAAGGAAAGAGGAGAAGAAGAATTCCTGGCATTAAAGCTCGACACAGTTATGGTTTTCAGCGGCCCCAACTGGGCTTCAGGAATTATCCACGTGTGTATGTGTCGTGCGTTTCCAGAGACCACCTGTGAGCTTCGCCTTCCACCTATTTCCCAGCATCATACCAGAGAATGCTCAGTTGTGTTGAAGCCCAGCACCACAGGAGTTTTCCCCTCCATAACCACAGCCCTCCCGAGACGACCCAGAAACGATCGCCCGAGGACGCGGAACCCGCGCTCATATATGCACACGCACACATCTGAGCATGCACACTCTCACATGTAGACATGCTGAACTCACATTCAGACCCGAGTCCGGCTGCGTCACCTCCGCCCACTACTTCAGCAAATACACAGACACCTTTGTAGGTCCAGTCTACTTCCCGCAGAGGAAGACTGGATCTTTGCCCAGAGGCTCACGAAGGAATGAAAATATACACTTTATATTGATATCCTCTCAATTAACCTTGTTGTTTAATGGTGTAAGTCTACATGTGTGTCAGGTTTTACTGCTGTTACACTTATTTATTGTTTTTCCAGGGAAAGCCGCAGATGGTAATAACACATAACGCTGCCTTACCACTAGTGGCTTTGAAGTATTTTTGTCCCTGACTCTGGTTAGATCAAAACTGTAATGACTTAGGAAAAATACATCATACTGCATGGCTGTCTGGATATGACTCTGTGTGTGGGGAGAACTATTCTCCTTCGGCTCGGCCTGATGGGGCCCACAGAATATCAGATTATAGTACAGGCCTGACAACACTGTGCTGTGGCTTTTTCAATGCCGCATTTTTATGTATTTTCATGGAGCTTCCATTAACATGTGGCACATTTTTTGTGGTCTCGTATGTAGACAACAGCTGGAGGAGATGGCAGCGAAATTCCAGTTTCCCTCAGTCCATCAATTTGCAGAAGAAGTTCTAAGAACGACTTCAACCAAGAGACTGGAGTGGCTGCGGCAGTATTACATCCCTCTGAACCACCCTGAACTGGCCACCACAGTCACAAACAACTTCCCACAACCTCAGTGGGTCCAGACCTCCTTTTCTCCAACTGTCACATCCTCTCCCTCCAAAACAGCCCCTCAGACAACTGCTGCGAAATCTCACACAGGAACTCCAACCCCACACACAAATTTTCCTCAGAAAACCCCCAAGAAGAGTCCTAAATGTGGCCAGAAGAAGCCACAACCCCTGAAAGAGCCTCGAATCAGAAAATCACAAAACAAAATGCCGAAAACCTCACGAGGGAATGTTCCAGACCCCCAGAAAAAGATCTCACTAGAGAGGATTCTAGATCCTCTTAGTGATGTCCCGAGCTCCGAGTCAGAGAAGCAGAAGGAGACAGTCAGCAGTGTTAGAGGACAAAAGAAGACAAAGAGTTGTGGTGTCTCGAGTTCTGTTTTCAGAGCTGGTGAGGGTGTTGGCCCAGAGCAGGTCAGCCGCAGCGGTCTGAAGCCTGAGGAGGCTGCTGCTTTCAAGGACCAGAGAGGCAGAGGTACCCCACTTTGGCCAGATGTCAGCTATCCCTCGTCTACTTTGTCTCAACCTACAGCACAGAGAAAAGAAGAAGAACAGAAAAGCTCTTCCAGCACCTGTGGCAATTTTCAAAGGCAAAGCAGAAATCCAGACTCTCTTCCCTCTCCAGAACAGGCCCCGCCCACCTTTACTCATCCTTCTCTTCTCACGGATCTCATCGGGGACACCTCAATTCTGGATGACTTATTCAGACCCAAACCCAGGGCCTCTCCAAAAACACCCCCAGCATCCTCTTTGGCGTTGGCCAACGCGAGCCTCACCGTGGCGTCTCCGCCCACAGTGACTCTGAAAACTGATTCTAGCTCGACGGCCCACTTAGACTCCGTGTCCTCTCCAAGCTCTCACACACCACGGAGACACCAGGTCCCTCCAACTACACGGGCATCAAAGGGCAGCCGCAAAGACTTCTGGGACATCCTGAATGAGGGCAATGAAGAGAGCATCAACAGGCTGACTGACCTGTCACAAGTGCACAGGGTTTGTATTAACGCCAGTGTTGCAGCTCGAGCTAAAGCTGAACAAGAGGATAGAACGACACTTTGGAAGTCCAATGAAAAGTTCTTGTGGAAGAAATGATAAAAAGGAAACTTTTCCGGTGACATTATAGTTTGATTTTTCTTTTGAAGAAAAGATCCAAAGAATTCCTCCATACAGTTTGAATGTACAGTGAAACAAAGTCCACTTCAGAGTGCCTCTTTACTGATTATATTTTCATAGTAGTTTTAAAAATTCTAAAAACTAATTATTCACATGTCAAAGTCAAAAATATTCATTGTTTTCTGAATTGGTGCATTATTCCCATAATGTTGACCTCTTACGATAATCTTTCTGTCTGTCTGTTTTTTAACTCACTCAATCATCACCCACCCCCCCAAGATGCACCATGATGATGTCACTAGAATCCAAAAAAACTCCCATGTGGCCACAGGGTATGCACTGCCTCTCTAATGCCTTTCATGTCCTTTCATAGTAAACTGTTACTAGACTACACCAAGGAAAAACTAGTTAAACAAGTTTTAAAAACTAAACCTGTGTAGCACTTTGCTGGTCTTGGTTCATATCCAGGCATGTCTGTGTTTTCTGAGAAAATGTGATGGGCTTTTGTTAGTGTTTCATTCATTCATTTTCTATACCCAGTTATTCCAATTAAGGGTCACGGGGGTGCTGGAGCCGATCCCAGCGGTCACTGGGCGAGAGGCGGGGTGCACCCTGGACAGGCTGCCAGTTGTTACTGTTTCTGACTGATTAATTCTGAAAGTAATTGACAGATTAATTGCTAATTAAAGTAATCATTAGTCGTGGCCCTAGTGTGGGGTAAAGTTTCAGTGTTGGCATCCAAACCGTTGCTGTACCTGATGTGATTATGTGTATAATCCAGCTCTCTGTGGGCATTAGCCATTAATGTTACTGGATACCGTGAGCGTAACCACAAGACTGTTGGTGGCCCGGCAGAGATACCACCTTAAACTCTCAACCACTTGCTGCCTCATTACGGTGTGTAGATGGTGTGGTTCACTCGCACGGCGCTGTGCGTAAGTAATCCGATCGTCTGTGACTTGGCCGAGTTGAGCCGCAGACGTCCTTCAGAGTGGAAGCTGCTGCGTTATTAGTGAAACAACAATAAGCAGCTGAAAGCTCTGGAGGTGGAAGAATGGCACATATTTCACAGCCGTTCAACAGTCATTCATTTATCCGCCCTCAGTCACCGTTTTAGCCAAAATGTGTCTTTGACGGGTGTATTTATGGAATTATTTGCACTATTTTTTTTTTTTAAACTTATTTGTATATTAAGCTTAGAGCTGCATGTGAAAACAAAGTAAGCATTTGTTGTACCTCTGAATGTGTTTGACGTCATCCAACTGAACACCGAAAGCTACTTTAAAGCTACAGTATGTAGGATTTACGGGTGTTTATTAGCAGAAATGGAATATAGCATTCATAACCATCTGAGCATTAGTGTATAAATACAATAAATCAATGTGTTTTCATAAGCTTAGAATGAGCCCTTCATATCCACATGGGAGCAGGCCCCCCGATGGAGGCCACCATATTGCACCGCCATCTTGATATAGTAGCCCAAAAGGGACGCTGCCTTTTGCATTTTGCAGCACGGCCAAACGACTGAAGAAAAAAAGAAGCGTAATCAGTGGTTGCTCCGCTACACACTGCCTACTGGTTGCTAGTACAGGCTAACATGTTTGAGAACTCTCATTTTTGTGAAACGAAATAGAGCATCATACATATTGCTTATCAGAAGAGAAGGCCAGGAAGCATGAATCCCCGTCGCCAAAGTAGTGAAAACGTGAAAGGAAACAAAATCGTGACAGATGACGGCATAATGCAATCTGCAACCTCACCACTAGATGACAGTAAATCCTACACACTGTAGCTTTAAGTGTTTTGTTAAGCAGCAATGAGAAAGCTGTCAATACACTAGAAAATGGGCGCTGTGTGCATGCAGCTTAGGAGTACTGTGTGTGCGTGTCCTGGGAGGTCAATCATGGCTGTCTTCATCCACAGCCACACATCTGTCACACCTGTTTAAATCACAAAGAAAGGAGGATTTAACTTCAGCCTTCCCTCTCTGCCTCTTTCCTTCTGTTTCAATCTCCATGAAGAATTTCAGATCTGTATCTTTTTAGTCTGGTTGGAGGAACAGGCTTAGCTTGTTACCGACGATAGATGGGTTCAATAATTGAGTGGTTTGAGGCTAATGGATGGCAGATAGCATAGCCCAGTAGCAAAGCAAGCGCTCTAATCCTTCACACAAACTGCAGGATTTTACTGAGGATCTGCAGTGAAAAATACAACCCCCATTAGCGAGGAGTTTTATTATATCCCACCACGATAGGAAGTGGGCCATTATGTTGTTATGTTTCTGTTTGTCTGTGTGAACGTGTTCTTGTGTGCATGATAACTCCATAACAATAAAAGGTAGATACTTGATGCTTTTGCCATTTTAAGTTTTTTAGGTTTTAGTGTTTTTGGTGAATATAGTGGAATATTACTGAGGATTAAGTGATTTTTATTTTATGTTAATAAAATAATTTAGAGAGAGAGCATGAGAGCTGCTCATTCTGCCGTTAGTCTTCTGTTTGTCAGGGTCAAGGTGAGACGTCTGTTTATATTACTGCCACTATAACCTCGGTGTCTTTTACGAATTTGAACAGTCTCTCTCTCTCTACACACACACACACACACAGATGTGCTGGCTTGGTGTGTTTATTTGTAGGAGTCCTTCTCCGACACCTTTGATTTGAGCCGTAAAAACCTGTGCTTGGTGTGCTGACCTGGAGCCCGGATGGGCCCCCAGTCACCTTTAGCTCAGGTTCCCACGTTGAATGTGCAAAGACAGTGTGCGGCTGAAAAGAGCAGTGAAACCCAGCTCTTTTACAGATGAAAATTTTAATAACATCCCATAAAGCGTGCACTCTTAGTGTGTAATCCACCCTCAGGGCGATACTTCATTCAGCTCAGTATGGAACCGAGCATCATGGTGTTTATGAGGGTGCAGGATAAATAGTTTTCATCTACAGCCTGTTGTGAGAAATTTTTATGTGACTCAGCAAGCAAAAAAACTGCAGTGGAGGGGACCGCAGAGTCCTCCTGTTGTTATGGTAACAGGCTGAGGAGGTCTCTCAATGCGAAAAAAGGAGAAATCTTCCCCCTTCATTGGGAAATTACACAGCATTTAGCCCTCATTCCTATCCAGTTACCCAAGCAACAGTTAACTATAATTTGGGTTAATTCTCTGGCTCCTGGGCCCTTCCGTTCCCTATTGTGCCCCGTCATAAAAGAGACATAACACAGACACACACAAAGTTTCTATCGCACACAGGCCTTCTCAGTCAAACACACAATGAACCTAATCCTTGTTTTATTTCTCTCTCCTCAACGCGGCTGGAAGTAGAGTGTGAATATCAACACTGTGCAAAAAAAAAAAAACCAAAAACCTACTTGTCCTCTCTGACCTTCTCCTGTGTTCAAGGTGGGAATGAGGGCGGCCTTTTCCCGTTTCAGGACAAAAAGGAATGGAAAACTGTGATTTCCTGTGGAGTAAATATTGAGGGAGATATAAACGTCCAGAGGACAGGCTCGTCTTTTGCGTCTGTGTTGCTCTGCCAAGGGCCTGTGCCTCACTTGATCCATTGTTTAGCGTAGCAGAGAGGTCTGGGTGAGCGAGCGGCTGCCTCCCTGCTCCAGCTGCAGCCTCTCCACTGTTTATGTTTGCACGGCCCCTTCGCCTTGAAGTGAGCCTACACAAGCAAAGCCTGCCATATGCGAGCACTGAGCCGTCGCACAACTCTCTGGCCTTTTCCCCCTTTCAGTCCATCCCTCAGAAACGTGTCCCCACCGCAGCCCGTGCCTGACAGCGTGGAGAAGATGGAATTATCTAGTGGAGGTCCACGGACCTGTATCCCGGAGAACAGGGGGCGGGATTTAACTTCTCGCTGTAAAACCTGAAAACACGGAACAGTTTCAGGCCTCGAACTTTAGTTAAATGGGAACTTCAACATTTTTCAACTTGGGCTCTATTTTTAGAAGTTGTGAGGTTCATCTTTTCACAATAATCCCATCACAGGCGAACCGGCTAAATGTCACAGCATGGCTAGCTAAAACATTCAGTAAATCGCTTATTGTTGCCACTGAAGTCTAGCAGCGTGAAGAGGATTCCTACGGAGGTAAATGTGCACACTTTTACCTCACTAGATGTAAATGAACTTTTTAAGAAAATCGATTACACAGTTAGCTGCTTACCTTGGCCTCATAGCCATCTGGTGGCGCTGCTGTCCACTGAATCATTACAAGTCCATTGCCAGTGAGGGGTTTGGTCTTACAGAACTTCCCAAATCTCAAATGATTCAGTCATCAAAATTTAAGTTTAATAAATTGGTTGATTTGTGTTAAATCGTCTTAAAAGACCATGATAATGTCTTTTTTTTTTTTTTTTACCTGCTTAACCACCTGAGCTACAGTCATCTATATTCAAGCTTGTCAAGAAGTTGTTCTGAAACCATAAAATCGGTGGCTCAATCTCCAAGTAGTCCTCTATGTATCCCAGGATACCGTAGCGTGATGTGGATGGAAGTCTACGACTCTCCTTGGATGGCATGTCGGTCCATCACAGGTTATTTTCCCTCGTACTTGTTGACAGCTGGCTGGACTGGGACAATGCAGATGAAGTGTCTTGTCCAAGGATACAGGTAGCCTGAAGCACAGACCTGGAATTGAACCCCAGTCCATAGGTTGGTATTTGAACTCCTAACCCACAGAGCTACCTACTGTCTAAGTCTATGCCAAAGTGTCAATAAGGACACTAAACTCCAAAGCACTCTAACTCCATTAAGCCGCAGTCACACCTAGACATTTGGGCCGAACTTACTTGCAAACGGTCTCACTTATTCTAATGGAGCGCTGGCTAACGCCCGCCTCTGCTGGCCTCCACTAGCACCATGTTGTGGAACGCCGCGCTGCGTTTGAGGTTCGCTACCAAACTCCAGGAACGTGAGTTTTGCTGACGTTTGGCCAGTTTTTTTCGACTTTGCCCTGCGTTCAGCACACGCTGGGGTAAACGTCACAGTGTGACTGCGCCTTCAAGGAGCGCTGTACTCCATGTTGGATTGACAGTTTTGCCTCGAGTATTGTTTGAATATTGAGCTTTTGTACTTAAATTGTCAAGTTATAGTCACTTGAATGCTATATAACATAAACAGCTATTGATGCATATTTTTTAGTTCCTGTTGTAACGTTGTGGGACCTATGCAGTGGGGTCTGTCTGTCTGTGTGTGTGTGTGTGTGTGTGTGTGTGTGTGTGTATGCGCATTTGTCTGTCCATGGGAGGGGTGGGCATGATGGCCTAAGACGGCGTGGGTTTTCCTTTGAGCACCTCAGCGGTTGATTTCACAGATGATCAGGACTTTAAGTTAAGGGGAGGAGCTCATCAGTAAAACCACCTGCTGAGGTGATCAGTTGCAAGGAAAACCTCCACCGTCTTCACGGCACACTGTTGCCCACCCTGGTCCATGGTCTTCTCAGTGGGATTATTCAACACCAAATTGTCTCAGACCCAAGATATTTGGGATATAATTTCATCTCCCAATCGTCTCGTGTGAGTTTAGAGGGTGCTGACCTTGAGCTACTTTTTCTTGGTCAAATCTGGATCTACGTGTAAAACTAGGCCTTCCCTGTGCCATTATTCCGCACAAAATCATTGCAGACCCAAGATATTTAGGATGTGAGTTCATCTCACAACCTTCTTGTACAAGTTCAGCGGGAACGGACCGTGACCAACTTTTTCTGGGTCAAATCAAAGAGGACTCAAATGTCAGTGAGTGTCTGACTACCTGTCTCTTTACTACCAATTTAGTGGGACTTACTGGTTCTTTAGGACAGATCACTTGTTGAGATCATCAAGCCGCATAGCCGCATCCACACAGAACCACCCAGGCAGAGAACCGATCCATCCCCAACCATCGAAAGCAACCATCTGTCTGCAGCCAGGTGAAACGTGGGCATCTCCTTGGCCTTCTCCCACCGCTGGCATCCTCAACACTGAGGCACCCATGTGTGCGTGTGCCCAGAAAAATGCACCGCCTGTCCAAAATGTTGTAGCTGATGTTTCGTCGCAAGGCCAGCGATACTCCTTATCTGAGTCTCCCTAAGTAACCGCTCGTTTGACACGTCATTCTAGCGCTACCAAAAAGTCCTCCGAATAGACCCAGTACCAAAGACGTACTGTCGTCGCCTTAGGTCACTAGGTAGCGTCCAAGTCCCGCAACCATACAATAAGACAGGAAGCACCAGTAACCAAAAGGCTTGGACCTTCATTCTCCTGCAAAGATATTGGCATCGCCAAACACCTCTGTCCAGTGACCTCATGAACTTAAAAAAAAATTGAGGCCAACAGATGCCTGTTTTTTTTTTTTTTTTTTGACTTCTGCTAACTTATTTGTGAGGATTGAGTGCCAACTGACTGTGAGAGTGAATTTCAGTGTGTGCAGGAACAAAGTTTGAGAGGCTTTGGTGGTAATTATATTGCAGAAATATGTCAGCTCGTGTAAATGTTCAAATATTTATACTGGTGTGTTACAAAGAGCAGCACAGCCCTTTCGGGAGATGGAAAGCATTCAGAATAAGCCTCTACGGAGTCTAAACCGCATAATTCACTTAAACGTGGTTCCGAATTCTTCACAAAAAAAAATTTACGTCTTGATTCAACAGTTGAAACGTTCAATTGGATTTTCTCTTCCACATGAGTTCAACTGCTAAACTCCACCTCCTGGGTCGACCTGGAAAATGGTTTTGGGGGGGGTGGAGGTGAGTGATCCTGACCTTGGTTCCTGGGTGGGCTGCGGTGGCTGTGTGCTTGTCTTGGATCATCCCTGGACTCTTCTATTTACTGAAATAACAAGCAGTCAGTGTCTGCAGAGGAGAGAGGACTCGCAGAGGAAGCATCCTCAAAGGGAGCGCCTCCTGCTCACGCACACGCCCGCACAAAGAGTCCGTCACTGCAGCCGCGACCACCCACGTAAGCTGCAGCCTGACTTTCCACCAACCTCTTCTTTTAATGAATCTCTCATCTGCAGCAGGCGCTCGGCACGTCGAAGCCACTCCGACGTCATGTTTGCCCTGAAATGTGATCGTGTTGGTGGTAAAGCCATTATTCGGTGAATGTCAGTGCAGCGGCCTCGCCGTGGATCGAAAAGTAGCATCTTGTCTTCATATATCCTGCTATTATGAAAGTAATCACGACTTAACATTTGATGTCAGAGCAGCTTTGAAAACGGTAAATTAGTAGGCGTCTTACCGCGTTTGCGCCACAAGATCGCCGAGCACCTGGGGTGAGGAAAATCCCGGCTCTTTTGAAAGCATGGTAAACAACTTTTGATTTCAGCAGCACCTGACGGAACAGCTTTGAAGGAGGTGAATTATACGAACGTTTAAACACCTCCTGGAAAATCCCACAAGTCTCGCTATGTGGATTCGTAGCAGTGCCGCAATTACATCTCCAAGTAGTTCTGGTGGTAGTTTAACGAAGTAAAGACTGCATCGTGGAATTATTAAAAGCATTTATGTGTTTATTTTAGCATTTTTAAAGGGGACGTTTGACGTTTTTCAACCTAGGTTCTATTTTTAGACGTTTTGGGGGTTATCTTTTCAGTTGAGACAAAACCAAATGAATCTGCGCATTATTTATTTCGAACACAAACGCCGCCACAGGCTAACTGGTTAATTATTATAGCACGGACCGAGCTAAAAACACTCACAGTAAAACGTTTGCTGTCGCTAATGAACAGCTGAAAATGTCATAAGTGTCTGGTAGCATGGAGAGGGTCCTACAGGTAGACGTGCACATATTTACCTCACCAAATGTCAAGAAATTTTTTAAAACAACCGATGATACAGTTAGCCGCTTACCTTGGAGTAGCCGTCCTCCCCCAGCGTTGCTCTCTACTGAGTGATTACGAGCCCAGGTAATTTAGTTTTTGTCCCAAGTGAAAAGATGACTCCAAAATGTCTAAAAAGAGAGCCTAGGTTGTAAAAGCCAGGAGTGTCCCTTTGAGTAACCAATAGAACTATAAACTACAATATTAGCAGGGCTCTCAAGTCTCACGCATTGGGCGTGAGCCACACGCATTTCAACCAGATCACACGCCACACTTTGTATTTCTCATGCAGAGAAATTACTAGGACAACGCCTACCACTGTTTTTTTTTAGCTGTCGACGACGTGCCGGCATCAAGTGGATTTCCCACAATGTGCAGAAGGAGCACCATCCAATCAAAAAAAGAAATATAGCTACCCAACAGCCAATCAAAAAATAGCATTGTTGTATCCGGGTAAAATTTAGGTGATCCGCTGCGGTCTCCTAAAAATTACTTCTTTTTTTTTTTTAAAGCTGCACTTGAGAGAGAGAGACGAGAGTCTCGCGCACACAAATCAATAAATATTCCAATAGTTGCAAGTCAGTAATTACTCAATACGGTAAATGTCTCCATGACATACAGTGCTGTGAAAAATTGTGAATCATTAAGAAATACAAACAGTACGGTACTGTATGGTAAATCTGTCTGGAGTAGGCAATTCTCAAAAATTGAGTGACCATGCAAGAAGGAGACTAGTGAGGAAAGCCAACAAGACACCCATGACAACTCTGGTGACGTTATAGGCTTCTCCAGCTGTGATTGGGGAAATTGTGCATCGTGCAAGTTTTACATTTTGCATCACCAGTTACACAGCATCATGGAATGAAGCAGAGAAGGATTTCCTTAAAAAAACTTGAAAGTTCAGCTACAGTTTGCCAGAAGGCACATGGGAGACGCTAGCCTAGATTTGATCTATTTTGTAGCATGA
>OMMV01204012.1:0-12600 GCA_900302635.1 Chatrabus melanurus
TCAGTGACTTGGAAATGTTCATGTATCCATCCTCTGACTAGTCTGAAGAAAACCGGCTGTAAAAGTGATGATTTAATCCTTATATTTAGAATAAACTGCTCCCGTTCCAACTTTTTTGAGATGTGTTGCTGCCATCAAATTCAAAATGAGTGAATATTTTTCATGAAATGGGAAAGTGTCTCAGTTTCAACATCTCATAAGTTGTTTATGCTCTATTGGGAATAAAATATGGGTTTATGAGATTTGCAAATCATTGCATTCTGTTTTTATTTACATTTTACGCATCGACCCAACTTTTTTGGAATTGGGGTTGTAAAATGAAAACTGGAACACTCCCTGTTGAGAAAACATCTCTGCTATAAATTACACTAAACGCAGTCATCACAGATATTAATTATAGGTGATTAGTTTGTATCATGCGGCTGCGTACTGGAACAAATTCAGCTGCTGCACGTTGACTTATGCTGACTAATTGGCCAGAAGAAAGAAAGTGGTATCATTTCTTGACCATCCACTCCTGTGTATAGTGAACATGGACAGCCACGACGATGATAGTGAACAAAATGTCCAATGTAGCGATAAAATTATACCAACAATATTTCGATTTTGGATTGTGCTTTCTTTAATTTGTATTAAGAACTCTTAAGAGATTTTCTTTCTGTGCTAAGAAAGTATTCCTTTCTGTATATTTCACAGTTTACACATAGTAAATTGTACAAACTTAACCCATATAGGGTCCGCATTAAATACTGGTGTAACAGCCCTACCCAGACTATCCTATGTACAGCGTCGGACCTGAGGCCCATTGGTGCCAGTGCTTATCTCCGGATACCGTAGTGTGAAGGGAATTAGAGGCTACAACTCCCCATAGACAGGATGCTAGTCTATCACAGGTTACTTTCCCAACCAAGGCCTGTTCCCATTTTCGCGCTGGGTGGACTGGGACATTTCAGATGACATGTCTTGCCCAAAGATACCGACAGGTAGCATGACCAGGAATCGAACCGAGGTCTATATATTGATAATCCAACTCCTATCCCACTGAGCTACCTGCTCTGCAATCTACCCAGACTATACCCGGATTAAGTGGGCAGGCCTGTTTTATACCCCAGGTATATTCTGCGCTACACTCCAGGGTATGATTTGGGCAGCGTGGTAGCCAAGCGGTTAAAGCAATCTCTCTTAGTGCAGAAGGTTCCCGGTTCAAGGCCACCCCTGTCCATTCTCCATGTAATGTGGAGTTGCGTCAGGAAGGGCATCCAGCATAAAACTTGTGCCAAATCAACATGCAGATCTATATCGGATCTGCTGTGGCGACCCCGAGTTGAAATTGGGAGAAGCCGAAAGGACTTACTTTTACTCCAGGGTATTATTTAAGATTAGACTATTTCTTTTTCCTCATCTAAAATATACAGCATGGTAAAATCCAGCCTGGGGTATATTTTGGTGAGGGTTAATCGGGCGTGTTTGCGGAGCATGTGGCTGAAACTGGACTGTGGGTTGGTCACCAGCTGTCTGTGTGTGGACCCCTCAACAGCGTCCTGGCAGTGTTCCAATCGCCGGTGTCCGGATCCTATTGCATGGAGGAAAACTAGACCACATGAGCTCCTGGACATTGTCTCTTTCTGTCTGTGCATGTTTGGCAATTTTTTTGTTGTGCATTGTCTTATTCATCTGTTGTCATTGGTAGTATGGCCACAGCAGATGGTCACCACTCTGAGACTGGTCTGCTTGAGGTTTCTTCCTTAAACATCCAGGGAGTTTTTCCGTCACCACTGTTGCCATTGTGCTTGCTCAGGGGATGGGTAAGGTTAGACCTTACCCTTGTGAAGTGCCTTGGGGGCGACTATGTTGTGATTTGGCGCTATCTAAATAAATTGAATTGAATTGAATCTTGATGCAAATTGTAACATTGACACAGTTACATCCAAATTAAAGAAAATGAACAATTATTGTGCTTGTGGGTCCAATGTCACAGGTCAAAATGACTCAATTGATCTGTTGGAAGATCGCCAGATTTTGTTAATCCAGAAAGATATTTTAAATTTGCAAATAGGGAAACTGCTCGGGCAGCAGCAACTTTTTCTTTTTGGATTTTGCAACAAACCATACCATGTTATACTAAATATGAAAGATCACATCAGAGCGCTGGTTGGAGGTTTTGCACAGTATATTTCCAAAGAATGTACAAATACTGGAAATATTTTGATACAAGTCACACAATCTAGAGTCTACTGTCAATCAACGGATAAACCTGGATTTAAAGCACATCCATACATCGTGCCCATTAGCTGACACACGCATACAGCAAAATGTGTTTAGGCCAGCAGAAGAAACTGATGGAGTCAGGGTGTGCCTGAGTGCCGCTGCACCAGTACATTAGTGAGCTCCTCCGGGCCACATGATCCATGTAGGCCTTGAGGAGCTCTAATTCCATTACATAATGCTGAGCGCTGGCTCTGAGTGTGTGTGTGTGGGTGTGGGCTTTGTTATCAGGGTGTGCAGTGTTGTGCCAGCGCGTATCGCACTTCTAATGGATTTGTGATGACTCAAACATGTCAAGAGCACTGGGGATATGCTCTGTGTGGGTCACGTACATAAATATTTTGTACGCACTGTGCACTTGACATTAGCATATTCTGAAGTCCACTAATCCTGCACGGAAGGCGTGATAATTTGGGACGAGGTTGCAGTCTGACTCCTGTCTTCTTGCGGCTGAAGGTCTCATTAGAGGCACAGCGAGTGGAAACGAAAGTCAGCCTCCAAATATTGTACGGCTTTGGACAACTTGGAAGTGTAGCTAAAGCAACAAACTTTTCCCCCTTCCCATCACCAACCAACGCCTGCCCTCATCAATCTCTTAATCCCTTCATCATCATCATCCCACAGCGTGATGTGTCACACTCTAATCACCAAGTTCGCATTAGTCACTTCAGAATGCCTGATATTTGACCTCAGGGTCACCTTAAACTTTGCCAAAGCGATTTACAGCCCTTACTCCTCCACTCTGCATGCCAGAGCAGACCTTGCTAGCAATCGTGATGGATTCCCTGATTAACAGATGAGCCGTGACGGTTGAGGATCTCAGATGCTGCGCGGGGTATTAATCGGCACAATGACTCAAATCACCAATACGGTATTATTAAAACCATTTCACGAGCAAGGACAACTTCCCTGAGATAGGTACTTTAGTAAAATGATTGCGTCGGGTGGAATAATTGGAAGGAGAACAGAAGAAGTTTGCTGCCGTCCGGGCAGGTAGAGATGGGCTTCAGGCAGAGGTGAGACTAAAGCCGGTATCTCACTGGGCTTGCGACAGATTGGTGACTGAGACGAATGGCCGTTCATCTAATTCTTCTCTTGGTCTCAATGTAGTCTGAAATTATTCTCTAAGCAGTCTGAATCAGTATTCCCCCATTCGCTAATTAGTTGCTCGCTTCGATTTCATTCGCCTGCAGATTTTGAAAATGTTCAAAACCCTGGTAGTGAATGAACGACTGCTTATTTTCGCTAACTTATCTTCTTCTAGCTAGTCTTTTTACTGGCTAAGGAGTCTTCAATAGATCACTACCAAGTCAAAATGCGGTCGCCGGTCGTTAGTGACTAATTAACGACTTAAGGATGACAGATATATGGCCGATTAGTGAATATTCATCAAATATCAACAAGACGCCCAGCGGTTGTCTAATTCATTAAACATTCATCAAAAAGTGGCAAATATGTCGCCCCCAATGTCACCAAAAACGTGGCCAAATTCGTCTAGCAGTCGTCTAAAAATTCAGTTGTCGCCGTCGCCAAACAGTTGTCTCTCAACGAGATACCGGCCTAAGTGTCGGGGCCGAGTCTCAGTGTAGTTTGTCTGCACCTTCTGGAGCCCAGACAATACCTATATGGTCTGAATGGTAGATGGGGTAATCAGGAGATGGACGAGAGAGAGAATGAAGGGAAGGGAGGGTGGAATGAGGAATGCGTAGGCAAACAGAGAAGGACATCCAGGTACAGATGGTCGTCAGAAGATTAGGGGGTGTTGGTGATGTGGCCCTTGTTCCTGAACATATGTTAAATAAATTTACCAACATTACTGCTGTTGCCGCGCAATGTAGTCTCGCACAGTGCTTCCCAGTCCTGCTCCTCGGGATCCCTGGTTTTGCACATTTTCCCTTTGTCCCTGATCTACTCAGACCAGATCAGCTCAGCCAGGTGTGTTCAGCCAATCAACAGCTGACTGAACAATGGAACACACCTGATTTGGCACATCATGTTTATTAGAGCAGGGAGAAATGGTACTTTGGGTCCTGAGGACCAGGATCGGTAACCACTGGTCTAACATTACAGCACATTCTGCACTTCTACCAAGGTCGAACTACATGTGAGATCTGGTTTCTCTACCAAGGTCCAAACCAGATCTTCAATCATAATATGTTCAATACTTGAATAAATTACAAAATGTTTAAAAATGTTAAGAAAAAAAAAAGTCATAATAGGTCCTGGATCCACATTTGGATCATTTCCATGACTAAACATGTTATTTCTGTGAAAATAAGCAACATATCAAACAATTTTAAAAGAAACTGATTCATTAAATTTTGAGCAATCTTGCTAAAATACTTAAAGGATGTAAAGAAAATAAAGATACAACAGAGGGCATCAAAATAAAGATGATAAAGATGCTCAACACCACTCTAGACAGTATAAAAGATACATCCAAGATAAACTATCAAGTGAAATTTTATTCAAATTTCTTATTTTAGATTTTTTTTTAACTATAGTTAATATTAACTAATTATTTAATGTTTCACCCAATCAAAAAACTTTGTTTCCAAAAAAAATGTAAAATTTTTAAATAGGGGCTGTATTTTATTTATTTATTTATTTTGGTTATTACTTGCTATATGCCAAGAATTTCTAAAATATCTTGAGTCAATTTTGCCAAAAACCTCTGGTAGACCTTTTTTGATCCATATTGTGTATAAACTGTATTGTCTGTATAGCATATAATTTTAGGATGTTATCTCATAATGACTTTTCCAAACTGGTACCAGCCCTTCACTTTGTTAGTAAAGGAAGTTCTATCGGCCTCTCTCTTTTTGCTCGGGGTCGCCACAGCAGATCCCATATGGATCTGCGTGCTGATATGGCACATGTTTTACACCGGATGCCTTTCCTGATGCAACTCCACGCTACATGCAGAATGGGCATGGGTGGTCTTTAACTGGAAACCTTCTGTTTTGGAAGCAAGTGCACTAACCACTTGGCATTTTGAATTATAACATAAATGTACATTGTACTGTATATTTATTTTATTCCATAAACTAAAATCTATAAATATATCACTATTTTTACTTCACAAAGTTTAAATATAACTTAGAGTTTATGCCTACAGTGTGTAAATAAGCACTCAGAGAGGCCTGATATTTACCAAGCATCATCCTTCTGTTCATGAATTTTCCTGTATTATTGCAGCAGGTAGAGATCCGGGGCAACATCAGGTACAGTATCAGAGCAGGTGCTCGGTAAGAACACAGGAGTTGTGTGCAGATAGCTGGTAACTCTGCTCTCACATGCAATGTAATTCGAGGATGGCAAGTAAATATAGCCTTTGGCTGCTTTTGGCCGGGTCGACTGGTGCTTATATCTTTGCTTGACCTTGGCACATCCTGTCCTCCCTTCCTTCAGTGACAATGAAACCGAATCAGCCAACACTATTATGATACTTAAAGCTTTAACCTTGTGATATAATCATGTTTTGCGGAAAATACTGTTGAGTTTTTTTCCGCTCATTTAGCAGATTATATATATAGTAAAAAAATAGCATTAATGTTTGCTGTTACATGTCCCATAAATTGTGGTATGTAGCCTCCAGCTTGTAATATCATAGTAAGTGTGCCATACATTATTTGACCAGTAGAGTTCAGTAATCGGTAATGAGCTGTTAAATGAGGCTTCAAGTAATGAAGCTTTTAGTGAAGCAATTGGCTGGGAGGTTGGTTGAAGTGTTGGAGGCTTCATCTCACCATTAATACTCTGTGGTCTTCATTGCATAATGTTCATTTATATGAAATATTCAAGCCAAATTCCATCTTCTGGGAGATGCTACGAGCGCACACTCCATCAGTGGTTTCCCAAGTATACAACTGTAAGTGGTTTTTTGCCTTTACCGGCTTGAGGAGTGTCCTGGAGGTTCCCAAAGGAAACCGAGCACAAAGTCACATTGTTGCGAAATGTAAACATGAGAAGTACAATGCCATTGTTCAGATAGCCAAGTTCCAAGTTACCAATGTGGAGAAAATAAAGAATTTGACTACTTCAAACTACAAATTTAAACTTGTCCAATTCAGACAATGTAACAGAGTAACTCTGTTGTCTCGCTATCAAACCCTGAGAGCTAATTACAATGAAAAGTGGACTTATATTAATCATGTGGCTTGAAAGATAGCTCAAAATGTTTTGCTGTTGTCTTGCTTGCTTACAGAATAACCATAATAATATCTGAAGCAAACAATACAGAGTGCCTGACAGTTTATTATCTGCAACCTAATGGCCAAAAAGTATTTAGTACATTATACCTTCAAACAAAAGCTCAGCTTCAATGGAATAATAATAATAATAATAAAGTATAAAACAAGAATGCAAAAACACAAAATACGATTTACACTGTGAACCCCGCAGTTCGCACAAACGTAGACACAATCGCACACATTAATCCCTTGGATTCTGGGACACATCCTTTAGAGCATCACTCTCACGGGCAACCCCTGCCCCCGATCCTTTCACACCTGAAATCTCTGCTTTCGCATCGCCTCGCTCAGCGAATCTGGGGCAACATACAATAGTGTATTTAACGAGAGCAGGATTACAGTCGCTTGTGCAACAAAAACGGTGATGCTGTTTAAAGTACGCTACACAGAAAAGGGACTGAAAGTGATGCGTTGCAAATCACAACTTTACAACTATGTGCCTACAAGTAACAAGATTTATCATATGACCGACAAACAAGCTACTCTGTGCCTTCAGGCGTTGTACTCCGGGTGGCAAATTGCCTGAAGTAGATTAATTTAAATTATTTTGTGTGTGCATTTCAGAACAGTGCACAGTTGTGTTTGTACTGAAACAACTGCTCTTTTAATAGAGTAATGCTATTATAATGACTTCAAGTATTTTACTAATTGCGTCGTCATTTAGGTTTTGTGAAACACGAATGCCAAACATTGAATGCAGATTCTCAAATGCGAAGCTATATTGTTTTTCTCTATTCAATATCATTATGTATATGGGTTGCAGACTGTAGTTGTTCAGAAAATACATTTAATTAAACCCACATGTGGTATTGTTTCCGGCCCCGTGTGTCCATAACTCAAAGAGTTTTCATCCAATTTTGACCAAACTTGATGGAATGATTGAGAGTCAGCCAAGGATAAAGCAATTTGACTTTGAGAAAAATCTGTTACTGTAAGTCATTATCACAGACCAACATCTAAATTTTGGCGTATATGCTTATATATATAGGGGATATTAAAAATGGCTACTTAGAGGAATTGGTTACAGATACACCTATGGTTACTATTACACCCTAATACGAAGTCATATATCACCTTGCAAAAGGTCCCAGGACCTTTGACCTTGAGTAACCATGAAAGGTCAAATTCAAGGTCATAACTGTTTAATGCAAACAGTTTGGCGCCATGTTATGGATTACACATGGTGGAAGGGTTATGTGTTCGTCAAAGACAACGTGTTTCCATTTAGGACAGAATTGATTAAATGTCAAGGCCACACAGAACCATATATTATGGTATCACTTAATCACAAAGAATGAATTTGCATGACTCAGTGTCAAACATGTAAGGCATGTATGTTGCACTTTCTCAGGGCTCCGTCTAGAAAAGTTTCTTTGGGGTGTTATTGGCATTTTTACACTGTACTGTGACATTTTATAAACCATTGACACAACTACTTTTACAATTAATCAATCAATTGTAAAAGTAGTTGTCACATTAATCAATAATAAAAATCATTTTTGTTGCACTGTTTTGTAAAGACAGAGTTTGTCATATTGTGCTCTAGAATGGCACGAATTACCTAAATTATCTGTTAAATTCTATCTAAAGAAAGAAATATAAAAACAGACAATGTACTTGTGCAGTGTAACATGTGTAGCACAACTGGAGTCCCCCTGAGCAGAGAACCACACTGTCACAAAAAGCAAATAGTCTTTATTTGTAGCCAACACAGGAGAATAGCTCAGATCTTACAGGAATAATAGTCCATTCACAAATACTGTCCATGTAGGAACAGGAAGCTGGGTTAAACATGGGCATGAACAAAGATTCAGCCACCAGGAAGGCAGTCCGAGAGGTAACAGTGTCCATGAGGGATATAGCAGTCGGGTTAACTAAAATAATTGGCTGAGGGTCAAAGCACAGTTAGCAAACATACCAGGTGAACAGTCCAATAGTTTGCAGACTAGGCTCGGTAAACAAGGGAAGGCAGTGTAGGTAGGCAACTGGAAGTCAAACAAGAGAATAATGCGAGAGAGACAATCTGGCACTGGAGTGCGGGGCTGTGGACGGTTAAATAGTGCATGACTCAATCAACAAGGAAAAGAGCGTGCACATGAAACCGGAAGCCCAAGTAAAGCCAAGGAAACACATAAGAAGTAGACACATCAAAATAAGAGCACAAGGAGAAATCCAGCACAGAGGAGATTTCAGGAAGAGAAAAGGTAAACACTCAGAGATAAACATAATGCCTGAGAGATATCACTAGAAAAGCAATAACCAAGAAAGCAGAAAACACACCAGAGATGTGATCAGACGTGAACCATAATTCTTACAACTGATTATTACCACCATCTAGCATCGCTGATGTGCATTTTTTTTAAAATTTGTTTATCCCTTGTATGTTATGTGGTAAAGTGGAAAGAGGCGAAGAAAGAGGCAGAGAGACGGAAGAGAGTTTTGACTATTTAAGAGTATCCATAAGGTTACATAAAAGTGGCATGAAATACCCTGAAGACCTGCACTCAAACTCACGCTAGTTTGAAAGCATGCACACACACATCCACACACACGCACACAGATACAACGGTAAGATGCACATGGTATCCATTAGTAGAACTTTGGCTCTATTGTATTAAGTGCAGGCCTGCAGGAAACAGAAAAATGTTCATATCCAAGAAGCCTCACGCTGAGGTTTCACATCTCCGATTCCTGTAACCATCAGAATACAATAAACTGAAAGTCAATTCAAACCAAACTCACGACTTCAGAAGGCCACTGATGTGGCGCAAATGATGCTTCAAGTGCAAAGCAGCAGCAAAAAATGAATGACGGCAACCGCAAGGCTCATTTGTAAAGTGTGATAACGATCCCCGATGCAACATGTTCTGGAAGCAGCTTCGCGAGGTATTGATCCAAAGTACTTGTCCTGCAGTCGGTCAAGCAAGAAGGAAAAAAAACAAAAAAACAAATGCTGCCAAGAAGTGAGCCTAAAGTGAGTTACAGTATGCAGTTTATTCCACAAGATACAATGCAAGACGGTCAGTCTGCGTTTGAGGAAAAATGAGCCTGAGAAGCTTTAAGTGGATATGAAAGAGCCCATTTTCTCAAACCAAAAACAAATGCACCACATCAGTGTTAATATCAGTGTAAATAATTCTGCAAATATTTAAGCTTATTTTTATGCATTTGTGAATTGGTGGTGCAGATGCACCAAATTAATGTCTTTAAATGCCCTGTAGACGTATCATTAAAAAAATAAAGCCGGTTTTTAAATCATACGTAGATGCATGCAAATGAACCTTTCAGATGTTTTATTGTGCTCGAAGGTTTTCCTGAACGGTTGTTGTGTATCGGCGAGCATTGTTGTAAGTTTTAACAGTTACACTGAAAGCAGACGGAGCAAGTTTGACAAAGAACCTCTCGTGTTTCCGAGCGGGCCAGACGGATTATTCATGCAGCAGATAACCTTTGAAGAAATACCAGCAAAATATGGCTTTTGGTACATTTTTCAGCTTTGGGAAAGTTTTGCTGTATTGTGGCTCATTATTATTGGAATATGAGTGGATGAGAGTTTTCGAGCGTCTGATCAGAGTTTCATTCCAGTTTTCTGTGAGAAATCTTGCATTAAAATAACATTTGACCCGCAGCTTTTTGTGACACGTATCTATTGTGCTTGTAGGCAAACCTGGTGTTAACTGTGGTTGGTGGCTCTGCGTGTAAATGATCTAGATTGAAAAAAAAACTTCTACAGTTTCTGGTACTGCAGAAAGTGATATCTACTTTTACTGTACCTTGTTAGTTACAAACAGGTATGATCATAGCACTTCCCATTAACAGCAAGTGCAAAAAGCACCGATACTTCAGCATTAGAAAGCAATCAGCAGCCGATGTTGAATTTTTTCAAACTGTTTGATTGGACTGCTCTGTGGGACATTCTGAACATTCCTGGGATCTCCAAGACGTTGCTGGACATCATAGCCCAGATGTGTTCTGGCTCCGACACCGTTCAATGCTTGCATGGACTGGGTGTTGGGTATGGTTGTGGAAACCAGCGGCTTGATGGCAAGGAAAGGTTTAATGAATGTGACTTCGCTGACGATGCTGCGATCTATGTGGAATCAATGAACAACCCGATTGTGGCGCTGAGCGAGGAGTAAGGAATCAGAACGTCTGGGTTTGTTGTGGTTGACCAAGGAACTAACTGATGGGGCCCAAAATGCAAAGAGCAGCGGGAAGTAACAAGATTTTATTGTACAATGGAAGAGATGAATGTACAATGGATTAGATAGATGCACGATGAATAATGGCCAGAAGGAAACCAGAAGGAGACACTGAGGAACCACGGCACTGGAGGACTAGGACACGAGGAGGTGCAATACGGACGGCTGCAGACACTTGATGTGATGGAAGATTCTGGCGACGAAGGTCTGCCCAACTCAGTCTTAAATAGGACCCGTCAAATGGGCCCCAGGTTGTGTCGCTTCTGCAGCCGCTGACGTAAAAACCTGAAAAGGACCACGACGGACCGGACTGCAGCCCAGTCCACAAGGTTAAGATCCAGGCTTTCATGCCTGGGTGGTTGGCATCCAGGGGCCAAGTCGGTTCTGTGGTGTGGTGGTTGCTGCAACGTGCGACACTAGCACATGCTCCCTGACTTTCAGAAAGAAAGTCAGAGTGTCATTTCTGAGATTATCAAAAAGGTATTTCCCCAATCAGATTTTATGAAGATAAGAAAGATAAAGAAAAAGAGAAGCTGACAACAAAGCTAAGGGATCCTTTTCAAATCTCAGGATGCTGCAACTGCACCGCAGCCAAGAAAGTCGTCAGGATGCTCCTGCATTTTCTTGAAGATGCCTAAATGGCATTACTGCTCAGTCATTTCAGGTCTGGGAGCATTCGCTGGCACTCAGTCTATCCAGAGTAATGATAGGGTCATTGTTGGCACTGTACTGGACGACCTTTGTGAAAGGGGATGATGAGTAAGAAGCGTAGGGATGCTACACTGCCGAGGGTGATTTACATCGTATGGAACTAATTAACATCCTCAGAACATTAAGACCTGCATGTGCCTCTTCCTTCTCCGTCTTTCACTTGATTCCCTGTTCCGTGTGGGTGTGCAGCAACGATCTACTGGACACAGAAAGACAGACTCAGCGAGAGATACACGGCAGAAAGAAAAAGAAAGCGGCCTGGTGATGATTAAGGTGAAAGTGAGGGGAGTGAGGTCACCCAAAAGCAGTGAAGCAGAGGAGGAGTTGTTTGCGGCAAAAGCTAGGTCGCTGCTCTGTGAAATCAGTCTTGCGATGAGATCAGTAAACACAGATTTTCTGCGTTGCTTTTTATCCATATTTTACGGATTATAACACAATTATCAAAGTTCACGTTTCTGGTGTTTTACAGTGATCTCTGTGTTTGTCTGTCTCTAGCGTTATGTCCCACATATTTTGTTCTAATATTGCTTTATTACCTCCGCCAAGGAGGTTATGTTTTCATCGGCGTGGGTTTGTTGGTTTGTTGGTTTGTTTATTTGTCTGTGAACATTTTCCTGTCTACAGTTTTTGAGAGATCAACATGAATTTTTTATGATGGGTAGGTGATCACCCAAGGATGTTCCCATTAAATTTTGATGAGAATCTATGCACTGATGATGCCACAAAGAATTATCAAAAATTCAAAAAATCCCTATCTCTTATAATAGGCAAAATATTTTTTAAAAATCATATCTCTGTCAAAATTCATTGGATTTGAATGACATTTGGTATGTATATGCAGGATCAGACCATCAACCTACAAACCAAGTTTCATCCAGATCTCATTCGGAATCAGGATTTGGCGGCAATTTAAATTTAACATTCCCATTTAACATGTTCAGATGTGTACATCTCGGCGACATCTCAACAGATCAAGATGAATCTCGTCATGCTTATGTAAGATGGTAATAGCTATAAGCAGGTAAAGTTCTATCCAGATCCGGAAAGTCTTCTGGATCCAGTGGATCAAAATGTAAAAATCTCAGGTGTCGGTATGTAAGACACTGCTGTAAGGTATCTAATAGAGACAGAAATGTTCAACCACTACCAAAATGTAGCTGGGAGAATGC
>OMMV01204020.1:0-10862 GCA_900302635.1 Chatrabus melanurus
GCTAAAAATAGCACGTCACGTTAAAGCAGAGATTCTAACGATTAAAACGATACCAGTCTTGTCACTCTACGTCCAAAAAACAGACCAAAAATTCACTGGGCTTCATACAGAAAAAGCCATAAATTATGTCCTACCGTTGCTGTTTTTTTGATCATAATCAGGCCTGAGCGTGTATAAATCCATTTGCAGCCAGTGTCCAGTGTTCCTGTGTCACTCTGAAATGATCCCCGTTCGCTTTTTGCTGAGTTTTTCATTGTGGAGGGGCGGAACGTTTCCCACGTGGGCTCGATTATACTTCCTGGTGATTGACGAATGATCTTGCTGATGGAATTTTGGGGCCCGCCTCTCAATTCTATTGGCTCTGACGCTTCGAAAGAGCCGTCACTCAAGCAAGATAAGGCCAAGCGTAACAGCTCATTGTGTCTCACACTTTCTTTTTTTTTTTGGACAAGTCCCAAAATCGGAGTGTGCCTTATAAACGGATGCGCCCTTTACACGGAACTTTACGGTAGTTTATGTGATCACCTTCTCGTTCTTGTTCTCTGTATGTGTATAAAAAGGGTAACAGGCATACTGGGACAGAATTTAGTAAGGTCATACTGCTTGGGTGAGGTGAGAGTTGGTTAAATTTTTGGTGGTGATCTACCCCAAATGATTTTCTGTTATTGCTGCCTTTAACATTGTGAGATATGCTTTTCTTTTAGCTCGGTAATAAAATGATTAACATCAGCCCTGTCTATTTGGCGTAATAACTGTGCAGTATGACTGAATTCTTCCTACCAGAGAAAAGAGAGCACTATTTACTCCACTATTCCTCTCCATTGAGCTTGGCTTCATTAGTGTGACACGGAGCAAGGCCTTTGTAATTAAATCTTGTTCCCTCACTGCTCCTTCCAGTTGGGCCAGTGTGATTAGGGATAAGAGTTGCTCTTTGATGGGATTGAGTCACGAGATAATGAATAGCCTAGTTGTCATGGGTCCTGATCTCTTCCTGCAGAATCACGTACTGCCACCTGCCCTTCCAGAGCAAATGGCTTTACATCGGAACTGAAAGAGGAAATATTCACATTGTCAACGTGGAGTCATTCAGTCTCTCAGGCTACGTCATCATGTGGAACAAAGCCATCGAACTGTGAGTTTCAAGTTTGCATCCTTGTTGATTTGTTTTCCTTTACGTACAGCCCTTTTTTTTCCAACATTTTTGTCTGCATTCAACCTGGAGGCTGTGAGATGCAAAAGAATGTGTGAGCCTGTATTTGCAGATAGAGTAACTATAAGTATAGATGCCGCTGAGAACACAGTAGATCTGCTCAGTGTGTGGGCGGTACGGACGTAGTGACTCTGTCATGCTGGAATTTGCTGATGAGACATCTGGAGGTGTTTGCTGCCTCATTTAATGGAACATCTGTGCTAAGAATTGCCTACTTGATAACCCCAGTGACCTATGCTATGTCACCCGTTGTTATATGTAAATGCCTATTGTGAGAATCACCGTGAATGTCACATCAGATTTAATACGGTTTTGTTGCAGTTTTTAGATTTATATTTGTAACCTCAAAATGCAGCAAAAACAGTGTTGTCCAACATACAAGACAGTAACTTTTTAATGTCTTTATGATACTCTGTTTCAATATTTAATATTCATATATAAAATACATTATCTGTTGGGCAAGTGAGTTTTAAATCGCTCCTTTCGTTTTTGCTTGGGGTCGTGACGATGACATGATATGGATCTGTATGTTGATTTGGCACAAATTTATGCCGTATGCCCTTCCTAACACAAGTCCAGATGCAAATGGGGCATGGGTGGCCTTGAACTAGGGACCTTCTTGTTGGGAAGCAAACGTGCTGCCCAGTTCCCATGTTTTAAATGGGCATCTATGATCCGATTATGTGCCTGGTGTAGCTCTGAAAATAAGTAATATGTCCATTTATTTTTGAAGAACTGCTTATTTGATTGAGCAAAAGGCCATTCTTGTAATGTAATTTTTTGCGCACTCCTTCATTTGAGTTGAAATGCAGTATAAATTTCAGACACAATGCCTGGCTAAAATTGTAAGTAATGTATAAAATTGTTTGCATGAGGGTGCTGGTGAGATGTGACCAGTTGCTGCTTTAGATCTAGAAGTGGAAAGTGTCACATCATCAAAGTATGCCATCAGCTCAGATAAATGTCTTGGACACAGACGGCAGAGCTGAGAATACTTTTTTCTTGGCAAATGGGAGAATAGATTGACACTATGGGTCTCCTGCAATGGACAAAAACAATTAGCGGGGCAGATATGTGTAAAATGTCACTATGGTCGTGGGATTTATGGTAAAAGCACCACATTTTGCACAGACATTGTTTGATTATATAAGTAGAAAAATGCATGGCTTTAACGGGTGAGCTGGAGTGATGTATATGTGCAGGTAAAGCCATAGTGATTGCAACACTTCATTAAACTTTTGTTATGCTTCATGCAACAATTATGGAGTAAAGAGTAAAAAAAAATTGTGTACTTAAATAATTAATGTCGATATTGTGCATAACTTATCTTGAATAAATGAAGAATTCAGAATTGACAACATGTAACATAACATGAATATCATAACATGCGGTAAGTATAATGTGCCATTGGGCGGCTTTCCACATACTACGTTTGCGTTACCTCACGTATCCTTCACGACGTTGTGGCGTTTTTGGTCCGTTGTACACACGTGTCTGTTGCAGTGCGTGTGAGGAATGTGTGGACGAGAGGGAGAGAGAATTTATGAGTGGCAGTGAATGCATCAGGGAGTCTGTGCAGAACGATAATGGAACTTAAAAAAAAAAGACATGGATGATTTTTAGAGTAAAAGAGAGTGCGGCCAGGATTATAAGAAGAAAAAGTGCTGTATAATGTACGGTTGTCTGTCAGCTATTTGACCACCAGTTTGAGCCTGCGTTGTGTTGTGCCCCAGCTGTTTTGTTTTTTTCCGCAATTTTTTTAAAATTGCATTTTATTTATTTTTTTTGCATTTACAATGTGTAAGTGTGCTGTTAATATTCATGACGATGAATGGCGTTTCACCGCTGTTCAGTCATAAAAATCACTCCTCTGGCAGGAATATAGGGCCTATGGAGAGGTTGTGGGTCATATTATTGAGGGGGTCATAAAATAAAGGCGCTTTATAATGAGAAGGCAATCGGGGGCACAGAAAAACGGTTGCTAATAACGGAGGTCGTAAAATTGGGCGGTCGTAAAATGCAGGAGCCACTGTAGTCTGACAGCTTGTGCAACATTAGCATGCTAATGCTAGCACGCCATAGCGAGACTAGCCTGCTTGTAAGCAACACAAAATAATACTAATAGTGCTCATTTCTGGTTTGCGTTATTGAAAAACAGTAGTATAAGTACTTGCAAAGTGCGGCTGCCGGTGTCTGTTGCAGTGAGCGCAGCAGTGTTTGTGCATGCACAGTATGTGACCAGCGTGCAAACAAACAAACCTACATACATGGAAACAAATTCCCGTTCAACACACTAGGGAGGGCTCGCTCCGGCTCACCCAATAAAAAAGAAAAAAAATTGATATAATGCCATGCTCATTTCTTCTTCTTTAATTTTTTTTTTAAATCAGTGTAATTGTGGTTGGAATGGATTCAGTGTGGAAGAAAACAGAAAGCGACATATAGCGGAGCAGATATGTGAAATGATTGTCCGTTTTATGGTCAAAGCACCCAATTTTGCACAGAAAAAAATTTAGATATCAAGCCATGCTCAATTTTTCCCCTGAGGATAATAAATGGCTAAATCCAAGATGGCCACCATGCCGTTCTGGAATATCTTCAAAATGCTCTGTCTTTATTACTATATGTCATACAGACACAAATGAAGTGTTGTTTTCTTACATGCTGAATCCATTCTAACCAGAATTACATTTATTTTTAATTTTTATTTTTTTAAGAGAAAACTTGAGCTTAGCATGATATCTACATTTTTTTTTAATTATATATCAAACAATGTATGTGCAAATTTGGTGCTTTTACCATAAAACGCACAATCGTTTCACATATCTGCTATGCTAAATGCACCGTTTTAATGATTATATCCAGTGATTTGGTGGATGCTTAACCCATTTAAACTCTGCTTATTTTCAAAATTTTAGTCTCATAATGACATTATTCTACCCAAATCTGTGTCAGAGACATATTTGTTTTTTTTTAAACCCTAAAAAAAAAGATAAGTTCAATGAATTGTTTGTAAGACAGCAGAGCACATACACAAGATGATTGTATATCAAACTGTTATTTGTGCTGAGGGTTTATTACATTGTGCTCATTGTTGGAGTTCATGTTCCCGTCCATCCTTCCTTTTATTCACTGCTATCACTCACTGTATCGACTCATCAGCTGCAATGAGATCATTAGCCTCTGGAGCCAGACCACATTCAGACGCAGCAACACTTTTCTTTAGGCCAGACCTCCATGCCCCTTGCTTTGTTGCCACGGTGATGCCGTCTCCTCACACTGTAATCTCTGAGAGACCCTCATGTGACCCTGTCCTCCCTGTTGCTCCCTCCTCCTTCTGTTGGTCTTTGCTTATTTCATATGCTTGTTTCTCTGGTACATGGTTGCACTTTTTGTTTGTTTTTTGTTGTTGTTGTTTTTACACATGACCCACGAGTCTTTTTATTCATGCATTTTAAATGTCCCTCCTATAATGAAAGTTTTACATAGTATGCATCACAGTTTACTTGCCAAGTATACATCAGGTGATGCCAAAGGCGGATAATGTTGAATTTATACCCACACTTTTTACCCACAGATCCACTAAGACACACCCAGGGCCTGTTGTGCACATCAGTGATAACCCCATGGATGAAGGAAAGGTAATGGTTCAAACGATTCTCAACCTCTTTTGGGTAAATAATGCACAGCTGAAACATCTTAATGCCCAAACACAATATGGCCAAACAGTACTACTCTCTGGGGGGTTAGCGGTACATCTCCCTCACGCTTTGGTCGGAATCATGATTTCAAGATCATGGTACGGTTCAAATCACAGTACATTCCTGTCATGTTTCCTCATACAGGTGTAGAACAAAGACTAAAAATTAATGAGATGGAATAATGTCACTTGAATTGTTCAACAATTGGCTTTAGGATTTATAGTTTCCACATCCTGAACCTTCTGCCTGAAGTTTTTACATTGCATTTTGTGTAATCACATTAAAACAAACATCTGAACATGACAAAATAAATCAAAGTCAATGTCTGTACGGTTTGATACATGTAAAATATTGCCTTTTTTCAGTTTCATGGTTTATTGTTGCACCCCGACTGCTCTCAGTAAGAAAATTTGACAAGTTGCTGTTTATTCAGCATTTATTACCAAAGCACTCGTTAATCACAGAGACCTGCATTGTAAGAATAAAACAAGCAAAACTTGGAAATGCTGCAAACATATTAGAAAAAAAACCTATAAAAAGCTTAAAATACTTTCCCCCCCAAGAATAACAGGCTCATCCATTTTTAAAAACTTATTTGTTCAAAATAAAATTGCTGTTTTTATGTTTGGTTTATATTTTTAAGCAATTGTAAATTGAAAATTCTCCAGAATAAAAATTAAATAAAGGTGCATTCCACAATAGAAACTGCATCACTTTTTCTTTGTTACTTGAATAATGTCCACTGGCCACTTGTAGCATTCCTGCCACCCTATAGCTGCTTTGGAAGTTACAGTGCCTCTCCAAAATTCTCTGATCCTGCACCTGTTGAGGTGGTGAAAAAGTAATAAATGATTAATCATCCCACCCTAAACCCTGTAATCATACTGCCTATTGTTTAGGCAGTTTTCCCTGCAGATAACTGGTCAAATGGAGAAGACACGATGTCAATTATATCATGTGCCGCTACATTGAAGAATGATTGCACAACATTCTTCATCTAATAAAAACATCAATTGTTCACAATGATTTTACTGTCAAAATCAAAGAGCAAGGCTTTCCTTGTGGGCTAATCTTTTTCTGGAAACCTTTAATGATGTTAAATGATAAGTGGCGATGCAGGGTTCTTTTGGCGGGGGTCTGGATACACTGCCTATGTGAGTATCACGTCAGAATAAAAATTGTAGCCATGTCTAAAGGCATGGCTACTTATGTAGTTTGCTATATATATATATATATATATATATATTATGCCCTTGCTTTTGTCTTTAATTGCAACAGGTTTGGGTTACCTTGGCAATATGTTATTCAATTTATTTATACAGCGCCAAATCACAACATAGTCACCCCAAGGCAGTTCACAAGGGTAAGGTCTAACCTTACCCACCCTCTGAGCAAGCACAATGGCAGTATGGCCATACTACCAGTGACAACAAATGACAATGCACAGCAGTATAATTGGCAAACATGCAAAGACAGGAGAAGTCAATGTCCATGAGCCCACATGGCCCAGCGGTCACGACGTCTGACCCAAAACCATGTGGTAGGAGCTGTAATCCACGGTGTGGAATGCAGCCGGGACTCTGTCGAGGGGGTCCACACTCCGTTGAGGCCATCACGCAGTCAATCTTCAGCCGCATCTTCATCCTCAGCACCTCGAACAAAGGGCAGAGCAGAGATACATCAGCCAGAATGACCAACACACACGAGTAACATTTTAAAACGAAATAGCAGACAGGATGCTAACGTGATTGCTGGCAACTTACTCCCACCTTACCCAACATTCCCAGAATTTAGATGCTGTGAGACTGTGTCCAGCTCTGCTAGAAGGCACAACCTCATACCATGACAGACCCTGGCGTTTGGACTTGTTGCTGATAACAGTCTGGATAGTCATTTTTGTCTTTGGTATGGCGGACACAGCTTCCATTTCTTCCCAAGAAGATCTGGAATACTGATTCTTCTGACCACAATACACATTTCCACTGCCTGATGGTGCAACCCAGATGCCTCCCAGCCCAGAAAAGTTGACGCCCGTTCTGGACAAGGTTAACATTGGTTTCTTTTTTGCACAGTAAAGTTTTAAGTGGCATTTATGAATGTAACTCGTATTGTAGTGCTTGACAAAGGTTTCCCAAAGTAATCCCTTGCCCATGTGGTTATATACACTCTTTATGAATGACAGTTCTTGATGCATTGCTGTCTGAGGGATTGGATATCACGGGTGCTCAGCTTAGGCTTGCACCCTTGCTCTTTATGCACTGAAATTCCTTGAATCATTTAATGATATTATACACTGTAGACGGAGAAATATGCAAATCCCTTCCAATTTTTTCTGAAGAACATTGTTTTTAGGCATTTCAATAATTTTCTCTCACGTTTGTTGACACACTGGAGATCCTCTGCCCATCTTTGCTCCTCAAAGACTCAGCCTTTCTTGGATACTGCTTTTGTACCAAATCATGATTACAATCACCTGTTGACATCACCTGTTTGAAATAACATCATTATTTAATTTTTTGTTACCTTATTACTGGCCCTAAATTGGCCCCGTACCAACTTTTTTTGGAATGTGTTGCAGGCCTGAAATACACAAATGGATGTATATTAACAAATTAAATGAAATTGACCACACAAAACATGAAATGTCTTGGGTTCATACAGTCTGCAATGAAACGGAAGTCAAAGTAAATCTAAGAATCACTGCGGGGGGGGGGGTTGCATTTTCTCCACTGTCCCAACTTTTTCTGAATTGGGGTTGTATAATTTCAACTCTTAGAATCAACTCCAGACCTTTTATCTGTTAAATTTGCCATGAAATAATGAGGGAACAGGCCACGCCTGGCCATGAAACTGCTTGTCAGTCAATTGTCTAATTATTTTACTTTTGGCCTCTGAAAATGGAGGAACTATGTATAAAAATGTCTGTAATTCCTAAGTAGAGAATGCAATATTTTTGTTAAACCCCTTTAATTAAAGCGCTCAGTCTACACCACAAGAACATATTGATTGCTTCGTTTTGTCTCCATTGTGGTGGTGTACAGAGGCAAAATTACAAAAATTGTTACTCTCCCAATACTTATGTACCTGACAGTGTATGAGCTGAGCTGTGCTTCCTTCTCTTGTTATTGCAGCTTCTGATTGGATTTGAGTGTGGGGTGGTGGTGTTGTGGGATTTGAAGTGCAAAAAAGCTGACTATCGCTGCAATTATGATGAGGTAAGGCATTATTTCTTTCCCCACTCAATTCTTATGAGGGTACTTGTTGGTTTCTTCAGGGTTTTCTCATTTCAGCAACATGTTTGGTGTTGTTTGGCTTTAATTGTCTCACTTGCCTGATCTGATTTCTCAAATGTTTTAATGTTGTGGTACCCATAATAGCTGCTCATTAGATTTTATATTGGAAATTGTTTGACACAAATGTTGTAAGTGTGAATTGAAAGGTATTTTTGTATTTGTAATGGTGTGTATTGCATTTCATAATGAAGTGAAGTTACATTTTTAAATGATTAATAAGAGGAAAGTTTAAGAAAATGGTTGTATTTAAACTTTAAAGACAGTGAGAAGTATTTTGACACAACATTGCACATAAATGGCATGAATCAAAAGACTGCATGCAGTGGTTAATCTACCACATTTTGGTTTTCGGCACATATCTATAAAAAAAAATCCTAGCTGCTCGTTGATTTGCACACTGTGAGATGTGCGGCTGTGTGTCATTCAGGCGATACACTCAGTAGCGTGGCACCACGAGGGTAAACAGTTTGTTTGCAGCCACTCTGATGGCACTCTGACCACATGGAATGTACGAGCTCCAGCCAAGCCTGCACAGACCATCACACCACATGGTATGAACTGTTGTATACACAGAGTTTTGTTGTTTCTATACATGCAGACACATTGAATTAAAGCAGCCATGTTTTTTAAAGTGTGTTTTGGGATTTTATGCAGACTATGAGTAAACATGCATTTACTTCTGTATATTTAATAACATGTATATAATTTTGCCTTTTGACTTCCACTAGGAAAACAGCCTAAAGATGGAAAGAAGCCAGAACCATGCAAGCCTATCCTGAAGGTGGAGTATAAAACAACAAGGGCTGGGTAAGTGTCATGGTCCACTGCAGCCTGCGGCCCCTCCCATCCTGTGTCTTACCCACTCCGCTTCGACTCTGTATCCTGTACTAAAAGTGGCCTTTCCTGTTCTAGAAGCATATTGTTATCAGGCTCGTGTTGTTGCCAGTATCTTTATGCAGATATAAAAGGTTTAGAATGTGAGGAATGCTGTGTTCGACTATAACTTATGCCAACTCACTAGATTATCATCCTATAAATATTCTGCTAAGCACAAAAACGCATGCTGTACGTCAAAGGGATGCGGACATGGCGACTGCCAATCTGAGTGAAGGCAGTGTGACGTATGTTGTTTTTTCGCGCTTGAAAAAAAAAATCCAAGATGGCGGAATACGCTCTGTAAGTTAGTAAGTTTTTTCGGCTTCTCCCAATTTCAATTTGGGGTCGCCACAGCAGATCCGATATGGATCTGCATGTTGATTTGGCACAAGTTTTACACTGGATGCCCTTCCTGACGCAATTCCACATTACATAGAGAATGGGCAGGGGTGGCCTTGAACCAGGAACCTTCTGGTGTGAAAGCGATCGCACTTAACCACTTGGCCACTGCGCTGCATGCTCTGCCACAGCTGTATTTCTGTATAAATCTAATATGTTTGGCAGTTTTTCTTATTTTTTGTAAAAAATTTGCGAGAAATAAACACTTTTAAAACACTGTTTTTGTAACCACATAATACCTCTGAGGTGATTTACAAGATATTAGTAAGCTAACTAGCGATACAGGAACGTTACGTCACACATGTTCTACTGAAACAAATTAATCAAACTTTGGTTCCGTCAAGCACGGAGGAAAAACTCATAATGACAGTGACGCATCATATAAATATACTGCTAGGCACAAAAACGGCCGCATGCAGTACACCAAAGGGATGCCAACACTTACGCTGCACGTAACGTTAAACGTTGCTCACTGCAGATAACATGCAACATAAAATACTTAAATGACTTCAATTCTAAAAACGTTTATGCATGTAGACAAATACTATGAGAACTACAGACATACTTCGAACATTATGTTTTGTTAAGCTTTAAATCTTAGTTTCATATTGTTACATTTTAAGTGTAGATGCTGCTTTTTAAGACGAGCATTAGTATTAGCATGAGTCACATCTGTGAAACCAGTTAACATCTGAAAAATCCGGGTCTTTTATACATGTCTTTCAACAAAAAAATTATATTTGTTATATTTATAACAAAAAAGTCAACAAAATCCACTTGACTGAATCAAGTGTAGTCAACAACTTATTTTATTTATTTATTAATTTTTTTACATCATTGCTATTTTTCACAGTCCCTCTTCTAATTTTGCAGAATATATATACACACATACAGGGTACAGGGTTAGCATGAGGAATTTTAGGCGATGAGTCCTGGGACACAAGAAGTAAGAAAAATCGAGTCCCAAGCCTAAAGGCTGAGTCTCATGGTGAGGCAGCCACCAAGGCGGTGTAGCGGCCTTGCACGAGTGTCCTTCTAGGGGGGTCTGGGGGCATACTCCCCTGGAAAACTTTGAAAAAATGGTGCATTCTGGTGTATTTTCAGCATAAATTTGTGCTCATCTAAAGCTGCCATTTTTATATTCAAATTGTGAAAGAAAAGTGTAAAGTGGTTGGGAGGTGGAAACTTAAAAAAAAAAAAAAAGTTAATAAAATGGTGCTTTCTGGTGAGTTTTGGCAGTTTAAATGACATAAAATTAAAGTGAACTTTGTTCTTATTTTCTTATTCTTCATAGGTTTGTTTTTTCACAATGAATAAATAAAGATTTAAGTGTAAAAAAGAGTAATATTGATTGAATGTTTTAGGTGTTAAAATATATTATTA
>OMMV01204029.1:0-11809 GCA_900302635.1 Chatrabus melanurus
AAACTGATTTATAGTCTGGATGACCCAATGCATGACACCATTTGAATGTAACAACTCTGCCATGAAGAAATTCATTACTTTTATCAATTACACGATCCAATTTTTTTTTTTAATAAATTGTGTTCAGCATGCTGTTAATAATGATGATAAATGTTAGTGTTTTTGTTACACTGGTGTTTTATAATGAGGTAATAGTTACCGTTACAAGCTGGTATCATCTGCTTTGTTGAAAATCAATTTATGTTCAAATAATAACTAATAAGAAGGGAGGGAGAAAAAACAAAAAATTTGGCCATGAGGCAAACCAGACTATTACAGGCTCCCAACGGCCTTTTTTATATTAAAAATAAATAAAATAAAAAGTCTAAAAACTAAAAGCCTGTGATTCGTTATGACTAGTATTCAATCAAGTGATTCTAATATGTTCTTCATCTTTCGGCTGCCCCGGCAGATCCAGTACTGATCCGCATTGGGATTTGGAACAAGTTTTACGCCAGACGACTCCACTCTACCTCTACAGACAGCCGCTGGTGTTCCCAAGCGGTCTCCCAGGCCGAGTTCTAATAAAGACCTACTCTGCAGTCAACAGATTTCAACATATGCCTCCAAAACGAATAAATAAATGAAAGTAAAGTCATGTGATTAGAAAAGATATTATTCTAATAAGGCTGTGGAAGTGTATCGTTTGTATAACTGACACACAGAACAAATCACAGCCGGACCACCAGCCAGCACATTACACTGTAAGTCGTTCAAAGTCACGCACTGGCACTCTCGTGTGAACGGATATATTTGGTCAGTCATGGACTTTTGTCCGTAGTTTACGTAATGTACCATGGACCCAGCAGAGAGTAGGGTGGAACTAGAGGACACAGGGTGGGGTCGGCTGGTTGGGATGGGGGCTTCCATCACAGGAGAAGACTGATGAAGAGAGACAAACTGAAAAAAAAACAGGGTGGATGGAAAAAGAGGAGGAAGAAAGAATAAGAGGAAGAGTGGAGGTGAAGCTCGAGGAAACTGAAGAGAAATGATAAAACCTGGAGAAAGTAAAAGAAGCTGCAGCAGAAGAATCAACACAGAGAACTAAAGTGGTTATGTTTGGAGGAACCTTTTTTTTTTTTTAGTTCTTGGTAGAAGTTGACCTGTGAGAAATACTCACCTCACTGACACATTTCTTCCTTTTATTAGAAACAACGTGATTTCCAGAATATGCCTGATGCTGCACATAAAACTACTATCAAGTGTTGCCCTGATTTCACTGCTACCTACTGTGGCACTACTGTCGGCCGCCTTGTTTGTGGCTTCGGTATCATTGCTGTGCTCTGCGCTGCCATTGACGTTCCTCCGGGCATCGTCAATGTCTGGAAGGTTGCCTGGACCCTTCTTCTTCTTCAGTTTAGCCAGGATGGAAGACTCTCTCTCTGGGAATGGAGGCATCTCTTCTAAAACTGTGGCCTGGGTAGAGAGACAGGTAAATATCGTAAGCTGTTAGACCTAATTACATAATACCACCACGGTCATACAGCAGACACACATACAACACAGTTATACTGCACCATCTGAAACCCAAACTTGTCCCCAGGTACAGGTAAGCAGCAAAGAGACTGTCTCCGTGTGTGGGTGCATGGGTGAACATGAGGAATCAATGTAAAGCTCTTTGAGGGTCTGGTCTCAGGGACCAATGGGTGATGTACAGTTGGGTCCATAAGTATTTGGACAGTGATCTTTTGTAATTTTGTCTCTGTACACAACAATAGTACTGAAATGAAACAATCAAGAGGCACTTGTAGACTTTCAGATTTGCATTAACCATTTAGGAAGTAGCCATTTTAATGCAGTCCCTCAATTTCAGAGCCCACAAGTAATTGGACAAACTAAATCTACCGATTGTTGTTAATAAAAATAATTGCTTTTCCAGACAGCTTTCTTTAGACAAGTTAGGGGATGGATACATGAACATTTCCATGTCAATGAATATGTCTTGGAGTTAATTTACATCAATTAACAAATACAAATAGTATGGTATTGCATGGTAAATCTGACTGGAGCTGACAGTTCTAAAACTGAGTGACTGTGCAAGAAGGAGACTAGTGAGGGAAGCCACCAAGACAACTCTGAAGGACGGCGTTATAGGCTTCTGTGGCTATGATTGGAAAACCTATTCATAGTGCAGCTTTTTCCTTTTGCATCACCAGTTATATAGCTTCATGGTGGAGTGACACAGAAGGATTTTCATACAAGAAAACAGATCAAACCTAGATTCGAGTCTCCCGTGTACCTTCGGGAAAACTTTAGCTGAAATTTCATGTTTTCAAGAATTTCTCTCTCAATGCCACTTCACCATGAAGCTGTATAACTGGTGATGCAAAAGCCAAAAGTTGCATTTTGCCCAGTGTCTCCAATCACAGCCACTGAAGCCTGTAACTCCTTCAGAATGTCTTGGTGGCTTCCCCTACAAACAGCTTGTTTTGGGGCCACATATGTTCATGATTACTCCATCTTCAAATGCTTAAAAACTGATTATGCAAGCTCCCAATATTTCCTCCTTTGCAGAAGAAGAAGTGGTTCACTCCAGTGCGCTGTGCAATTCAGGCAGAGCTGCTGCTCCCACCATCACACACTATGTGGTCTGCGTGTAGCGCGTCCCATTATTAAAATTCAATTTTCCCTCCACTGGATGCCACCATATGCACATTTAGTTTAAAAAAAAAATAAAGCCTGGACATGCATGGAGCTTCTGTGAAGCATCGCCCTGCTCCGCTGTCTCTTCAGCTACAAACATGCGTGTGTTTTCATAGCTCATTGAGACGCTTATTTATTAAACAAATAAAAGTATATGAATCCATTCCTTTGAACACTACAGATTTCACTGGGTTTCTTCAAATCTCGAGTAAAAAGCTGCATTATAGCTGTGAGCTATAGTCTCAAGCTATACTACGCTATAGCTTGTTTGAGAAAATGTAGCTTTTTGTAAAATTCATGTATTTTCACAACTCTGCTTGATAATTATTGTATACATTTGTTAAGGATAATTATATCAGTATTAATTAATTTTTGTTGTTGTTGAGTGCAGAGGAAAAAGTAATAACTATTAAATTAAGGGAAACTAAATGGTATAGGTCCGGAATAATAAGGAAGCTGGATGGCTATCAAAGAACGCTTGATGGAGAAGGAGTAGGAATACATAAGTGCTAAACTTCTTCTCACTCCTTTTCGAATATGTAAACCAAGTCAAATGTTGGAAGATGTCTTTTACTTTATACTGTCATTTGTGATTATTATTTTTTCGACTTGTCCACTTTTTTGTAAGGGTGGAGTTTATGTAGTTTTATTTTACATTTTTTGTTTTTTTACATGTTCGAAATAAATTTCAAATCAACTGCCATGACTTAAGTTTCTCCCTAATAGACCCATTTAGCATATTTTGCATAAGACATTTGGTATGAAATTGATGGATTTGAAATGGGGAATGCATTTAGTGTCATTGCATTTAAATTACCTGTTCTCTTCTTCTCAAGATGTATGAGATCAGTTTCAACCATTTAAATTCTAGTTTACTTGTATTTATAGTTTTACTTTATTTGATTGATTTTCAGTTCAATGATATTGAAAACTGAAGTTATATTTAAAGAAAATCCACTGTTAAAATGCATTAAAAAAAAAAAAAAAAAAACTTCAGTAACCCAAGATGTTAACATTTGCCCAAAGGTTCTAAATAAAGGAGAAAAGTAATCAAATATGAGTGAATACTTTTATGAATGCATAATTTATCATGTAATCTAATAGGGAAGCCCTTTCCATGGGTCTTTACATATAAGCTATTTAATCATTAAATTTACAGAAAATGTACTACATCATGATATATGTCATTATCGGGATATGAAATGACCTATATCGTGATTTTTGTCATATCGCACAGCCCTAGTACAGAAGCAAAAATTGTTACTGTCCAAATACTAATGAACCCAGCGGTAAAAATCCTTACTGTGGTCTATAGCAGTTGAGTGTAACTGTGTTGCATTTCTCGTATTCTCTCCAGCTTACTAACCAGTATATCTGTGCTGGCGATGCAGCTGAGCCTCAGGTACTCGACAGCCCTCTGTTGAAGCTCCACATCAGCGTTGCGAAGCTGGCTGTCAGAGCGCAGGACTTCCTGAATCGTGGCCTTCACCTCTGGGAACAAGTTAATGAACTTTATGTAGGCCGAGAGTAACAGCGCCCGGGTCGGCACAGAGCACAGGTGGAACTTGGAGTGGAGAAGGTTGAACTGCACCAGAGGGCTGGTGGAGAAGACAAAAATCGCCAACAGTAAATTACATCTACTGTCAAAACTGTGCCACAAATTAAATGACAACAAAAGTACAAGGTCTGTGTGGTCAAAGACAGGAAGAAGGCCGGAAAGAGAAGACAGCCATGAACTATAATTATCACAGAAACTAATACTACTGAGGTAAAGCAGACCTGAGGAATAAGGTCATCTTGCATTCCATCACATTGTGTAATTATGTTTTACATACGGCAAGTTAATGCTTTGCAGAATAACACATCTGCAACATGGCAGAGAAGCTGGTGTTTCAAGGTTAACCACTGTTGAACTATTCTACTTCAAAACTGGCAGATAAAAGACCAAAGAACAGGCCAGAAAAAATGTTTACGCCACAATCCTTCAGCTCTGTGTTTCATTTACTCGTCGGTCAGTTCATATTATTAAGGGTGTAACGTGGCTGTCAGTCACCTCACTGATTTGTAGGGGCAAAAACAAGACTGACAAAGCTTACAGGTACCAGTGAAGAGTGCATAATGGACACACTTTATTTGGGAGAAGATAAATGGATGCCTTGCACAGAAGACTTTGGACACGATAGCCCTATTCGGACAGGATTAATGTTATATGGGGAGGTAGAGTAATGGAATTTTTCCACAGGATGTCTAATATTTATGGCCGATTAGCACGTGTGAATGACAAATAGCCATTAAACACTTGATATATTGCATGTATTCATATTTACTCACTTATAATTTTATGTACCTTGCTCCACATTTAAGCACCATAGTGCAAGTCCCAATCTGCAGGTGTCTGAGCTCCACATTCCCTCCCCTGGAGCTGCTTTGTGTCAAGGACTAATTCTCACTGCTCACAGCAAAAGCTTATTGTTCACCAGAAGACTCCCTGTTTTCTAGCATCTTGCCTACGTGACTGTCTCATCATAAAACTGGAAGCCAGACACTTTTTCCCCCTCATCAGAACGGGGACAGCCAACTTGGGTCCGACTTGTTCTGATCCTTTGATCAAAGATAAGGTTTTTTGTTTTTTTTCTTTGCTTTAATAAATTACACAGAAAAGACAACTGAGGTCTCCATTCTTTGTTATTCAGAACTGAATGGACATTTTTCCACCACACACGGGATCAAAAAAGCTCGGTATAAATGACAGAGATGGGAGGGGCTACTAAATAAACACACCTGTTACTCCTCGGGGAGGGGGAATTCTAGGCTGAATAGAATGGATTCGTCCCTACAGTGACTATCATATATAGTCTAACTTCTGTTGGCTTCACTGCTTTTTGTTTTTATTTTTTTGGGCTATCTGGGGTGTGCTCAGGATAAACAATGAGTCACAAGAGTAAATTGTTTGACAAAATGCTACCTGTGCATCCCAGGAACCAGCAACAAAATAGTTTTTAGCACAGGGGGAAATATTACCAGAGACAGAATCTCTCAAATGTGAGATGATAAACAGGCTTGTTGCGATTTCACAAAATCCATCGAGTATATGGCTCCATTTAACTGATCCAACATGTCACACGCTTGATGCAGTTACTGCACAGAACTGATATGGAACCAAATATTACATGTTATTTACTGTGAGACTCATCTGTTCCAATATTTTTACCAACTCAAAAATTGCATGGTCTGATATAAAAGGTGCCAAGGTCTGTCGTTTCAACACAACTACATGTAAATACCAGGATATAAAAGCTGACATTGAAGTGTCTTCTCATGTTTATCTGTTGAGCCCCCCACCACCAAAAAATTAATAAAATAAAATGCTTTCAGTGTACCAGAAATAGTAAATTGGCTTCGTCATTCTGGATACAACTATGTAAATTGTGTACTTGTACTGTACCTGGAGCGGGAGTCACCAGCAATCAGGTTGCCAAATTCACCGAGGATGTAACCACCAACCTTTACCAGGTTCTCGTGGCAGGCAGGGGCCTGTAACGCCTGCAGGAGTTAAAATGGCAAACATTCAGTCTTTTTTTTAAAATTATTATTATTGTGCAACAGGTTTTTGTAAATGTGCTCAGCACAGACACACGTTTTGGTGCATACCGTATTCGACCGTTTAAGCGCACCGACCCCAATTAGCACACATGGGGTCTTTGTGGGACCTGGTACTATCTCCAGCATCCGGGACAATTTCTGGATCAAAACATGCCACCCGGATTGCCCGGATTCAGGCCATTCGCAGCAAAAGTTGCCATCAAAACACCCGTTAATCTTAGCGGACAGAAACCGACCTTTTGCGGTGTTTTACTTCAGTTTCAGAAGACGGGAGGGTTCCTCAGCTGAGTCGATGTCGTAAATATCCTGGGTTTCATTGCGCGCATGAAGCCTCGCTTCATTTCCTGTGTCAAAACGAGTCCCGCAGGCAAATCCCAGAAAACGTGTCATTGTAAAATGCAAGACAATAGCGTGTCAAATTTGGGTGTCCAAATGTCTTTGTAAATGTGGAATCCCAGAATAAAGGAATGAAATTCAAATGTACCGCTTGCTATTTCTCTCCAAAGTTTCATTGCACGCATGAAGCCTTGCTTCATAAAGCAAGGCTTCCGCAAGGCTTCCCGCACGCAAATCCCAGATAACGTGCACTTAATGATTTCACAACCCTGTGTTCAATAAAAATGCATTTAGTGCACAGTGAGATTAAACGGTTGAATATGGTATATCACTTTACAATTTAACTTTTGACAAGAAATTTTAGCTTCTGCTAACTCCAGAGAAGCTGCACAAATTTTTTCATAAAAATAAAAAATAAAAATAAAAAATGCTTTGAATCTGGACTCTGATATACAAAGGCTGATAAATCACAACAGGCTGTGAAATGATTCCTGAAGATTATTTCACACCATATACCAGGACAAATGCTGCTTAATAATGCTGCTTGCACAACTGTGGAAGCAAACCAATGCAATAATAATTTGAATGATACCAGCAGATGAATACCACATTTTGAAATATCACTAGAAATATCACTTGATATCACTTGAAATTTAAAAGCATCTCAATATTTTTTCTCTGAAATGTTTGAAAACTACTTTTGTGTTTTTATATGGTCCTGACTAATATTCAAAATCTCTTGGGTTCTGGTGAGAAAACAGTTTTTGAACATTTTCACTGGTGTCTGCAGGCGCAAAGTAACATAAGGACGTAAAAACGTAATTTTATTAAATTTTTGTAATGGTGCATTTGTTAATAGTTTTTATATCTGAAAAAAAGGCATCAAAAGGCTCTTAGAGGCATTTTTAGCCTCTGAACAGCTTTTGGAGGAATTCTAAGAAAGTCGCTAATGTCCCCCATCTTGAATGCAAGAGCAATGTGACAAGTACTGCCATTTCTTTACAAATGTGGGGAGGGGTAACTGTTTCACAGGGTGGGACTCATATGCACTAAATGTGCACACGAGAATCTTGTGCACTTATCTTATGCCCACACACAAACACAGAGGGAGTGTTGCATCATTCTCTGCACAGGACACCATTACGCCACAAATTCTTTACATCGAAAATAGTTGTTGGCTGTCACGTGCCTATTACTGCATGGATTCATTGACTATGAGACCAGTTTGCAGCACATCAGCTGCCTGGTCCTGCAAACTAGTCTGATATTAAATGAATCCATGCTTATTCAACATTGGATTAACTTCTCAAGATGCATAAAACTTTGACGATTTATAATATATTTTTGCAAGTTCCCGCTGGTCAGCAGCATTTATATTGAGGACTTTTATTCTGAAATGTCAGAATGGAAGGACTGTATGTATTGTATTTGCGAAACCAGCTTTTCTGGTGGAGCGGCAGAGTTTAGCTTAGCTCTGTACACTGTGTGGGGCTGTCCGAACTGAATTACTTCGCCTATTTAAAATTTTCACTTTCTGAAATAACTGACAACAAAATTTTACTTCTTCATGATATTCAAATTTTTTAAGATGCAATTGTATACAGTGTATGCAATTTTTCTGTCAACACCCAGGACCAGCCAACTTAAACGACTTTATATCTGTATATTAATGAGCTGGCTGTTGAAACGCCTCCACGTTAGCAAAGAAAAAGGAGAGACAGTATGACGCTGCAGATATCAAAGTGTTAAATATCCTGCCTCAATGGCTGACTCTCCTGAATAATGGATTCTTGATTGTAAGAGAAGTAAGTCCTATGTAGGCCCTGAGACCCGTTGGTGCCAGTGGTTGTCTCTGGATTCCGTAGCGTGAGAGCGGATGAGTCTATGACTCATCCTGGGTGGGACACCAGTCCAACTCCAGTACCCATTTTCAGCTGGGTGGACTGAGACGATGCAGATTAGGTGTCTTTGTCCAAGGACAGAGACTGGTTGCATGAGCAGGATTTGAACCCAGGTCTACAGTTTGGCAGGCCAGCTCCTTATCCACTAAGCTACCTGTTCTGCATGTATGAGAGAATATTCTACCACTGGTTCTGGATAATCTGGTGCCATTAAGGTGCATTAAGGTACATGATCAGTAGTTCTGCAAAATAAAGTAAGACCATGGATCTAGCTAACCTGGAACTCATGCTGTAGCAAAAGTATCACCTCACTGCCCGTGTGCCAGCAGAGTTTCACACCCACCTCAAAGACTGTCTTGGCGGCATAGCCTTGGACGTCATCTCGATTTATGACAATCTGGATGACGCGATACCAAACCTCCTCACTGACATAATCCCCAGCTATGCGGATCAGGTTAAGGATCGTGTCCACGTACCAGGTGTAGTCCACAGCATACTTCTCTGCCAGAATGGCCACCTTGAGCACCTGTGGAAGAGAAGCGACTGGCTCAGCACCGGAGCAGAACACAGTGGAACCAAGTAGTGTGCAAGCTATCACAGATGCCCCACTATTTCTTCTCTGATGGAATAATCAGCGGTCTCGAGGTAGCTCAGCATCTCCGCTACAATCTGCTTGGCATTGCTGCGGTCGCACATGGCATACAGCAGATCCACGGCCCGCTGACGTACACTCACATCTCGCTCTGTCTGCAAAGAAAACACAAGGACAATGTGTTGAGACGCCTAAGAGTTAAACATTAAAAGGTGTATTTCACCAGCTAAATGACGACAGATTTTAATCAGCTTATGGATCATTATACAGAGTTGAAGGTATTGTGTGAACAAAACATTTCTAAAGAAAAATAACTTCACAGAAGACCAATACATGAACTTAACATTTCAGAACCGATTTGCACGAAACTGAATATGTTCTGAAACAACTATGTTGATAATACACATTTCAACAGTGAGAAGGAAAAAAAAGTTGCTGTAGTTGCTTCATGACGCATTGTGTGTAGTGGAACTACAACTTATATAAAACAAGAACCCATCAGAGACTGCAACATCCCCCACCTCCTTTGTTCTAAACTCATGGGAAACTGAAAATAAATGGACCTATAGAGCAAACAGGCTTCAGAGACTAAGTCCAGAAGTCTAGATCCAGAAACCCAGAAAACCTTTGTTTTTTTTTAAATGTCAAACTCAGGTCAGGATACACCCAAGAAGTATTCACCTGCCAAGTTTCATCAACCTAAGCCAATGAGAACCTGAAAATAAATAAGTGAATTTGCACTACAACAAATAGGCTTCAGAGACTAAGCCTGGATCCTGAAATCCAGCAAAATTTATAATTTTTTAAACAAATGTCAAACTCCGTTCAGGATACACTCAGAAGTATTCACCTGGCAAGTTTCATAAAGCTAAGCCATGGGGAACTTGGAAAAAAAACAAAATTTGTGAGTTCTAACTGTAAACGCCGGACGCCCAGACATCGTGACGACAATATCCCCCTTTCCGCTAACGTGGAGTGTAACCAGAAATAAAGCCTTAATTAATGTTCTTGCATGACAGCATTTTTACTAATTTGTAAATAGTTATGTTAAAGTCATAGTAATATTCCATTCAGTTCTATATAATGCGGTTTTAAAAATGTGATGATTTTGAAGTTGATTTACTGCTGCATTTATCAATAATTATAAGATAAAATCATATTTTAATGGACTTTAAAATCTGCATAGCAATAAATGCCTTTTGTGTATGATTTTAGCTGCAATTGTGAAAAATGCTGCAATAAAATAAGCAAAAATCCATCACAGAGTTGCATGGAGAAATGATGTACAAGAATATGGTGAAGTTTGCTGATAATTTGATGTGATTTTGTTAAAGAAATTTTAAAATCTGCCAAGAGCAACATGTGCATTGTGCATGATTTTAGCATTTAATCATTTCAAAGATGCTGCTGCAGTAAAACAACTTGGAAAATCTTTAAAGAGGTAGTTGGGGAACATGCTGCACAAGAACATGGTACCTTTTAAATCTGCTTATGTAGAACTGAATGGGATATTGTTTTGATTTTACAACGCAATTATTAAAAAAATGTCAGTTTACAAAGTACAACTGAATGCATAATGAAGTGTCCAGGGTGCTGCATATAGTTTGCTTTTCATCCTGCGCATTTTAAGCAGCTGAATTAAGCGTCTCCTGCTAATGATGACACTGTGCTTAACTGGCAGCGATTGCAGGATATCATAATTCATCCCAAAATGAAAAGAAAATCAAATCCAATTTATCCATGCCTCATGAGCTTGTCCAGCATTGTCAGCAACAACAGATTCCATATTCATTTTGTTGCCAGGCATTATTAATGATTAATGATTATTATGATTTAGTTACTACATCCACACACCTCATTAATTTGTGGACACAATTTATTTATTGGGTGGCCATAAATTAATATTGATTTTGTGGCAACAATAATTAATTCTTAATAATTACCATTTTGTGGTCACGCATTATTAATTGGACGTGGTTAACCTTACACAAGTTTCATAAGGATAACCACTGAGGTTAGCCTTACATGTGACTGCAGAATGTAAGGAAAGTTGAGCTCCACTTTAGACCGGGAACACGTGACCTCCACTAACCTGAACCCAAACAAACACACACAAACCACCTCAAGGGGCTATCACACCTGCAGTTTATCGCTCCGCGGCCAATATGCGACAGTACTCGCAAACCTGCGCTTATTACCAGGAAAATAGCCACACGACGGTCGCGGGCTCGCTAAACAGCCGCCATTTGTCAACAATTGCACGCCGGAATTTTCAAAATGTTCACAATTTCCCACTACTGTCTTTGCGGCTGCTCTGACGTGAAATAGTAGTGAATCTGTGCTTTTAGCATGCAAGAGCAGCACCACAGCCTCATAACGGCCGCACTATTGTTGCACGTTCTTGTTACAAGTTCTGTGAATGGATCTGCATCCAGTCTGACAATGTTCTTGTTCTGAGATCCTCCTGTCCAAACAGCCTCATCAGCTTATGGGACCATCCACGTCTGCCTCTCGCAGCCGAACGGTTCTATGTGGAGATGATCAGATCTGACGTCACCTGAACCCACTCCAAAAAAGAAATCCTCACATCCACATGCACCAGAGTTTCTCTGATGGAGATAACCGCACCGATCTCCACCCGATCATCATTACAATTATTCTAATTCTCACTGGGTTATTGAAGTTTAACGACTCT
>OMMV01204042.1:0-15871 GCA_900302635.1 Chatrabus melanurus
CCTTAATGTCTATCCCTGAACCTCCTCAAAGAATTCCCAACAAAGCCCTGAAAAAAAGCCCCAATAAAAGAAAAAAGTCCTAAAAAAACAGCTCGCCCTAAATCATCGAAGAGCATCTGAAACGGAGGCACCCACTTGTCACTCGTGAAGGAGACAATAACAAGTAAGTACTAACGTTGGCTAAATTAATTTCATGTTTGTGTAGTGTGTTGTGTAGCTTGAGCTCTGCGCACTTCGGTGGTGCTAGCTAAGTATCTTAGCTCTCCGTGCAGTTTGTTCGTGCTAGGTTAGTAGCTAACGTTAACGTTAGCTTGCTACTGGCGCCTAGACAGCTGTGTTTAGCTAACGTTAGCAGGGATCTCCCTAAAGAATGGAGCAGTGGCGCTGCGCCATCCTGTTGAAACTCGATTCACTAAAAAAAACCAAATCGTGTTTGGTTTGTGTGCCGTCAGGAAGTCATTAGATTAGTCGACTAATCGATAAAATAATCGCCCGATTAATCGTTTAATAAATAATCGTTTACCCCCAGCCTTACTATGCACTGTAGTGGGAGAAACACGCAAATCACCTTCCAATCTATCTTTGACTAACATTGTTTTAAAAATTTCAATATTTTTCTCACGCATTTGTTGACAAACTGGTGCTCCTCTGCCCAGTTTGCTCCTCATGGATACTGCTTTTGTTCCAAATCATGATTGCAATTACCTGTTACATCACCTGTTTGAAATAATGTCATTATTTATTTTATTTTTACCTCATTACTTGCACTAAATTGCCCCTGTTCCAACTGTTTTGGAATGTGTTGCAGGCCTGAAATACAGGAATTGATGTATATTAACAAATTAAATGAAGTTTAAACAAAACATGAAATATCTTGGGTTCATAATGTGCAATGATACAGAAGTCAAGGTAAATGTAAGAATCGCTGCAGGGTTTTTAATGTGCATTTTAAACACTGCCCCAACGTTTTCTGATTTGGGGTTGTACTCATGTCTGTCTTTGACCATTACTGCTATAAAAAAAATAAAAAAATAAATCGACACCTGGTTTGTGCTTGCAGCTCCAAAAAATTTTCAACTTTTGATGGCAGCCGGTGGTGACAGAATTAATTTATATATATATATATTCATACATACACACACACGTGTATCTGTATGCATTCAGAAAATCCTGGCCACTTTTTTAATGGTGTGTGTGTGTCAGTCTACGTGCTCTACTCTATTGGGCACTACCGACTAAACTCTTACCTGTGGGATTAAGCTCTGCAAAGAAGAAAGAGAAGAATTGTTGTAAGACAATTCAATTAAACAAACAGAGAAGAGCCATTGTCTCCCCTATCTAGTTTTATAAACCGTGGACAGATAAAAAGCAGAACTGGAAACTCTTGAGTCAAACAGAAGGAGATTCCCTGGGATAGCTCCAACTTCTCCCGCATGTTCAGACACACTATAAACACATTGAGAGAATTTGCCTTCCCACACACTTGGAAAGGAAGAAAACTGTCCCTGCCAGTGGTGCTAAAACAATCCTGAATGTGACAAAATGCCGAAATCGCACATTAAATAACTGGTGATCAAGAAGTTAGTATGAAATTAAACAGAATTTGGATAAGATGATGACTCTTCTGAAATGAACATGATGAAAGCATACAGATGTACATCAGCCCAGTTTAAAGCTGAGACATTCATAGAGATATGAAACATAAATAAGAAAAAAAAAAGAAAAGAAAGAAAAGCAAAGCAACATAGTGATTTTGACTCAGGTCGCAATTTCACATATCAGATACTGAATGTTTCAGAATTAGTACCACATAAAGTGTCCTGAACTGAATACAAAAACAAATAAATAAATAAAACAAGGGATTTGTAAGTAAGCTCACAAAATGATAACCCCCACTCTGTCATGCTCGATAATGAATTATACAATTGGTGGTGGTAAATCATTTGTGATGAAATACCTGAATTACCAAAGTGGTCAACCTGTGTACATGCAGTTGTTAGATAGGATGGATTAAAAAAAACAACAAAAGTCCAATTATCTCCCCTTGAAGATGTCAGACAGAAATTATTTTCCTTCATGCACATCTTCAGATGGTGTGATGCCAATGTGTGAAGCTTTATTGAAATCCACCAGTTTAGGTGGAATTACGCTGATGAGACACATGGACAGACAGAGAGATGGACAGACCGAAGGAGATCACTAAAACTTAAAGACTTAAAGACATAAAGACATAAAGACCAAAACCTACTTAATTCCTGTTGGCAGAGAGTACAAACCTGTGAGTGAATTTCGAAGAGGAAACTATGGTGATCACACTAAAACAGTCCACGTTAGTCATCTACTACAGTGTGTCCAGAAACAAGTTCTGCAATATAACGTTTATTTACTGTAGAATGTTGTTACATTGGTTGCCATTTCCAAATTGCTGTTATTGTTCTGTCGTTTGGAAATTACAGCTATTATTAGAGAACATAAGGTGGAAATTGGTGCAGATTTCCCTGTCAAGCTTACACAGTCCTGGTCAGAATTATTAGCACATTGGGTTTAAGTACAGAATTAAAATAATGTTCAGAAATCATTGTGAATTAACCAATTTTGTATAATCAGAATATTTAATGACATTTACAGCATTATGGAATAACAATATCAAAATTCTTTCATATAGTGAAATTTAAAAATGCAGATATAATATGTATGTGTGACAGTTAAATTTACAATAAAGAATCACTTTCACAGCCAGTTTTCTTTCTACAAGTCAGGAGATGATACATGAATATTTCAAAGTAACTGAATATGTCTTATTGTCCCCCGTCGCCCCGGCGGGGGAACATAGAAATGCTGTCCGTCTGTGCGTGCGTGCGTCCGGGTGAAACGCAGTACTGGCAATAACTCTTGATAGGTTGAGTGCACGGCCACAAAATTTGTACCACAGATGCATCCCATAGAGGTCTTGGAAGAGTTTGACTGACCTTGACCTACTTTCCAAGGTCACAGACCAACCCCCTCCCCCCGAAAATAACAATACTCGCAATAACTTTCAATGATGAGTGACCTTGACCTACTTTCCAAGGTCACAGAGCAAAAAAACCCAAAAAAATGACAGTACTACATATGGTACTCGCAATAACTTTCCATACATTCAGTACACAGTCACTGTGCGACGGGGGGACATAAGGCCTTCAGGCCAATATCCCATTTTTATATATTCTGGTTATACAAAATTGGTTAATATGCATTTATTTATCAACATATTTTACATTTTGTACTTAAAATTTCAGGCAAGCCAATAATTCTGATCAGTGCTGTATCCAAATTTGAGTGTTATTCCCTATATTTGGTTTCAAGAATTTTCAGATAGGAAGCTTAGTGTTTTGATTTTCCTGCAAAATTTGAATGTACTTAGCAGATGCACAGCTCAGCAAAGTAAGAACAAAATAGTGAGCTCTTTCCTCTAACAAAAACCAAAATTTTGTACACACCCTAGATTTAGTAAACAACCAACATTTTCATTTATATTTCTAATCAATGACATCATATGGGTTAAAGACGAGTTTGCTAAAAGAAGTTTATTTTGGGATGCCCTATACGATTTGTATTACCGTGTCTGTAATTTTTTCTGTTTTTCTGCATTAGTGTGTAAGCCTAAGAAATCTGGTAAAGAAATGTGTGGCATCTTTTAGGCTGAAGACCACAAATATGAAAAAGACACAGGCTGGAAGACTGAATTTTCATTTAAGTAAGGATGTGAGTCTCTTATCCCCTGATCCTTGCTGTCAGATTTTCCCAGCCCCTCTGGGGCTTAAGCAGTCATCCCTCCTGCTTTTCTAAGATTTAGGCTGCTGTGATAGAAATTCAACAGATTAAGCTCTGGTTTGATTGGTCGACGACTATTTCCCGCAAAGGTGAATGAAGAGCAGATGGACTTTGTAGGCCAAAGAAAAGACGGTGTGGTCCTGAGTCAGAAGGTTCGAGTCTTATGAAAGCTGATGAAAATCACACCATCTCAGTCTTGAACTGTCTGTCCCTCACGCTGTCATAACTCAGCATATCTTTGTCTCTAGCTCTCCTTCACACACGCACACCATCTCTTGATAAGTCTGTGTTGAATACTCTTTTGGGAGGGCCTCCGAAGAGAAATTTTGAAATAGAAAGGGGGAAAAATTAATGTGTAAAATTAGAACAACATGTACAAAGAAAGAGAGAAAGAAAGAAGGTGAGAGGGAAGAAAAAGTGAGTGCTGAGAGCAGTGATGTTGAGTGAAAGCCACGTGTAAATGTAAAGGACATGTCAAATGGAGCAAAAAAGGCACTCAAAGAACACACACAAACCTTCTCCCTTCATTTCACTCTGTAAAACACACGGTAGCCACTTTTGGACAGCTGCCAGCCAGTGTTCAATCAGTCTTTCCTGTTTGAAAATCTCCAGAAACGGCTGAGAAATTAGACTGGCTGAAATGAGTGAAATTCTGGATCCATTAGCCAGCGGGGAAGCCAAAAAAATAAAAAAAAGTTGGTTTACCGTTTCATGACTGCAAGCCTTTATTATACCACCTGAGAAAGTGTTCTTTTCTAAATTAACTACAGAACCACCAAACTGCCAAAACTAATTTTTTGGACTTTGCTTCCCGAATATCTGTACGTGAACTTTCTTAGACCCCTTTTTCGTACAAATCCATGCTGTTGGATCTTCAGAATTAATTATAAGTAATATTATAAGAAATAGTTACATTTATATTTTCCTCTGCCAGATGACAACAAATTGGCTTTTTCTAAACTCCATCGTTTGTTGACTAGAAATGCAGATAGAATGTCTAAACTGTATGGCGTAATGTATCACTGACTTCTGTAACGCGACACATTTTCTATGTGAAATGAGTGATGATTACAAAAAGATTTTCATGTTGGTACTGATCTGACAGCACAGATGGAGAAATTTAATTAAAACTGATAATCTGCTGCTTTGAACTGTGAAGGATTAATCGTGTTCATCATCCTAAACCGTAGACTACATCTGCAACAGTCTGGAAAATGCAAATACTATTTCAGTCAACTCACATTCAAAGACACTTTCAGGTTTATATGATGGGAAAATAAGTGCTTATAGGCCCTGAGGCCCACTGGGTCAGTGCTTATCTCCGGTTTCTGTGGCGTGAAGCGGAGTCCATGACTCCCCCTGGAAGGAATGCCAGTCCATCACAGGTTACTTCCCAGCCAGGGCCAGTACCCATTTTACAGCTCGGTGGACTGAGATGATGCAGATTAAATGTCTCATCCAAGGACACAGACAGGTAGCATGAGCAGGATTCAAACCCGGGTCTACATATTAGCAGGCTGACTCATTAACCACTGAGCTACCTGCTCTGCTTATATGATGAGAGGGGTGAGTTAATTGCATTTGATTGTACAGAAGGAATCATTAAATACATTTGACTGATTTCTGAGTGAAAGAATTTTTGAAACACAAATATGAAAACAGTCATTGTAAAAAATACATATTTGTTTGGTATACAACATATCAATAAAAAGCAGTATAGAGTTGAAGTAAGTCCTATATACCGGTATATATATATATATATATATCTATATATATATATATATAGGTCCTGAGGCCTGTTGTGTCTGTGCTTATCTCCGGATTCTGTAATGTGAAGCGGATGAGTGTCTACAACTCCACCTGGATGTGATGCCAGTTTGACTCAGGTACCCACATACACCTGGGTGGACTAAGACACTGCAGATTAAGTGCCTTGTCCAAGAACACAGACAGGTAGCGTGAGAAGGAATCAAACTCAGGTCTACATATTGCCAGCCCAACTCCTTATCCCCTGAGCTGCTTGCTCTACTTTGTTAATAACTAGTATTGGAAGTATTGAAAAACTAGTATTGGAAGGGAATAAGTTTTAGATTTTAGAGTTGGCAGCTGCACACAAACCTAACAAAATACTGCAGTCTCATTGTAATATCAACAGATAGATTTAGATACCACTGGTCATTCTTGTAACCACAAAAACACAATAGAAAACAAAAACAAATGCCAGCTAGCGCTTTAGGCATCCATAAAAATTGGCTTAGCAACCAGCCAACCACAACTGGCCATGATTTATTAGCACTCTTGCAACTTATCTTTGACAGCTTACATGAAAACAGCCATTGTTTATGAACCAGCAACATACTGTAAATGCCAACTTCACCACTTGATCCCTCTTAATTGTATTTGTGTAAACCCCATTGTTAGGGTGTTTCCAAAATCACAGTACAGCATTTAATGAAATTCTTTCTGGATTGTAACGACCTTAGCCACCACTGAACCTCGTTTGAAGGGCTTAAGGAGCCAACAGGCTTCTTAAATGCCAAAGCCTTTGTAAGGCTTAAAGACAGGCACATTAGCCACAGGGTGGGATGATGTTGTGTGGGGCAGGTGGTGTTCAGGCATAATCATCACCCCATCACCTCAGGGTTGGAGTGGAGAGAGTAAGACACAGAGACAAAGTAATGCATTCCTGTAATACCAGAAGAGCATTTAGATGATGAGAGGATACAAGGCATTAATGGAGATTAGCAATACTGGAATACAAACACTTAAAAAGGACCACTTAGCAGTTCACCACCAATGGTTACAAAAGACACAATTCCACATCAATGACTGGATAATGGCACAATATGTTTCCATGTAGCTCTTCCCTTTCACAGTGAATGTGTATTTGACCTTGTAGGTGATTTATCTATAAACTGTTTATGCTGGTTTACGTCTTCTTCTCTATTGTCACATCACCATTAAAGTAGTGAAGCTTTCCAACTGAACACAGTTTCACGCAAAGTGGGGAAAAGAATTATGTGTTAATGTTCTTTCTTAATCTGACATTTTTCATATAATTCACACTGGGAGAAAAAATATATATTCAATGAAATGTACCACTTGTGGCCAACCACCACGAGCTGGATGTGTAAGTGCTGTGAAATGTGAATTCATTAATTCACATTGGACTGGACTGGCACATTAGATGAAAATTTTCAATTTATTTTCAGATCGTGAAAACATGTCTCCCAACTTCATGTCAGGTCTGGGAGCATACACTGGTGCCACGCGTCACTGCATCGCCTACACAACGGAACTACCCTAAGTCCCAGACGGCAACCACCCAGGCATGACAACCAGACCATCCCCACCTCTCAAAAGGAACATCTATCTGCTGTAGCCAGGTGAAACGTGAGCATCCCCTAGGCCTTCTCCAGCCGCTAGGGTCCTCCACACTGAAGCCTAGTCCACATGGCTGCGTTTTCATTGGGACAATTACGGAATGTGTCCATATCTGAAAATAACTGCATCCACATGAAGCCGTGTTCATTTCTTCTTCGGCATTTGGAGCACACTGTAGTGCAGAGCAAACTGAAAGGGTGTCACGTTTTGCCATCATGTGGCAGGAGCTGACGGTGGCGCACACGGGGCCTGGGTCCGCTCAACAGAAGCACCATGCTTTCTGTGGTCTGTAGATATGCAATGTGCAGATTATACAGCACAGTGTTTATTGCTATACATTCTTGTGAAATCGACAACCATGTCAAAAAACACTCTGTCAATGCTGACCTGTGGAAATGTTTGTGCTCTTCTTCTGTGCCTCACAGACACCTTCACATTGACAGGACATAGTACTGCTGCTTACTCCCGCTGGCGGTTAGTGTTACTGCACCGTTTCTCAAAATACAGGGATTCACTGTCCACACACAGAAACGACTCCGCTGTATTAGTTTCGATCCATGCTGGAGAGCGCTTTCCAACAGCACCATGTTGGGGTGGCGAAAACAGTGGATTCGTGTGGATGAAAGGCCAAAACGGATAGATACTTAGCCATTTTCCTGTGAAAACGTAGCCGTGTGGACAAGGCCTGAGGCATCTGTGTGCTGGATCATGCCCAGAGAAACACGCCACATGACCAAAATGTCAGAGCTGATGTTCCCTCACAATCCAACTGATACTCCCCAAGTAACTGTTCATTTGACACAAAGTCATTCCAGCGGTACCCAATGATTCTCCAAAGAGACCAAGTACCAAAGACATCTAGTCGTAGCCTTAGTAATGTATTCACCTTCTTCTAGTCCCCACTTCACCAAGTCTGAATTAGTTTGCCTGTCAGTGAAAAAAAAAGTCCAAACTCTATGTTTGGACGATCAAGCTCTGGATGTTAATCCAGGATTTATTTTTCACTTTTGCTGACACTGTAAAATTGAGTATTTTTTTGCCTTGGTGACGATAAGAGCTTTAATGAGCGCCCTTTTAGTACTGGACTGAGTACTTTTGCAAAAGGTCATACTTATATTTTTATGCAACTTGTTGCGCAAACGCATTCAGTTTTCAAACATTATTGGCCATCATATGATCATGATATATGATATGATTCATTTGATTACGTTGTACAGATTGTCTTGTTTTGGGAACAGTATAAAAGTAGTTAACAGCATAATCCTTTACATACACAACAGCATGGAGTGCAATGCTTTGAATCCTCTGAATTAAAGCTGAATGTCTGCACTTCAATCACATCTTGACTGTGTAATTTTAACTCCATTGTGGCAGTGTGCAGAGGTAAAATTAGAAAAATTGTGGCACTGTCCAAATACTTATGAGCCTGACTGTATATAAGCATTGGGCCAAAATTTGGTCCTTGGCCTGTGATCTTGACTTTTAACCAATTTTTCGCAAAATCAACTCACTTTGTCCTCGGCTGATCCTGAATCATTCCACCAAGTTTGGTTCAAGTTGGATCAAACCACTGAGTTATTTTGTTCATACACAGGACCAAAGTAAATAAATAAATAAACGGACTGCATTTCTGTTGCACCTTTCCATCTGATACGGATGCTCAAAGTGCTCTTACAATATTACAACTGCACGCTGTAAGCAACTAGGGCATTAAGGATCTTACTTCAGTGTGACAGGGAGCCAAATTGAGGATCCTCTGGTCACAAGACTGCCTCTCTAACCTCTACACCATTGGTCTATCCACCAGCATCCTCATATACTGTAATATGACTTTTTCAACAAGGACTGGCTATTTTGTCCCAAATGCTCCTTTCCTTCTCCTTCATTTACTCCTTATATTCCTTTGACCTCCACTGTGGCATACATCTCCTTGATCCTTTCTTATTAAAGTAACCTCCTCTTCCACTTTCTACTCTCCATCTAATCATCATGTATTTTTTCTTTCCCCTGTTTTAAATCTGAGCATTCTTCACCTTTACTCTCCTTTTCCATCTTGGCCTCCTTTCTCTCCCTCTAACCTTTAAAACACCCATTGCAATCCTACCTTAAGTCCAGTGTGCCTCCTCTAAAACAAGAGATCAGCCCGTTTCATACTCTAACAACTGCTAGTCTTCCAAGGTCTGTGGACATACTCCAGGTTCCTTATTTTTCGATATTTTTAGCATCACCGTAAAGCTTAACAAAAAGAAACACTTCCCAACATTTCCAGACATTTGACATTAAATGAGCTTCTGGGGAAGGAAAACTGTTCCACCAACGGAGGCCTGCCAAAGTAAAAGCAATCCAAAGGAAACAATAGCAAAAAAAAAAAAAAAAAAAAGTGTAATTTTTTTCATGAGTTGATTTTTGAATGGATGCTGAAATTAGGAATGAAAAAAGTATGTCTTTGACATTTGATATAAAGAATGGTTTTGTTGCTTTGCAGGGAAACTTAATATCTTCCAGAAAACTGCAAGGCCTGGAAACAGACTTGGTGGGTGCGGGGTTCTGGGTGTATGTGAACTAGACTTGTCTGAAAAGAACCCAGATGCCATTACATCAAGTCAGCATTGTTACCAGCTGGTGTTCAGTACTGTTACAGAACACTTCTACAGTTCTGATTCAACCCAACATCATCATAATTTAACATATGATGTTACAGAAAAGGCAATATTTGAGTCACAGCCCAATGTCACGTTCCATATACAAACTGATTATAAATAAAAGTAAAAATGGAAATAAATGAGTGCCAAAACAGAACAAGAGCAGATGTTTCTGATGTGTGTGATACCATGAGCATCCCCTCACACTCGGGTTTGGGTCCACTTGTTCCCTTGAGCTGTAGTCACATGACAGTACACAATTTCTAAGCAGATTAGAAGTCAGATAGAGTGTGAGGCTGTCAAAAGCAGGCAAGCTGCAGTGTTAGAGTAATAATATGTATTTGTGTAAGGGCTTCAAGCCCACACTGCTCTCAATCAGATCCTGCTTCCATCCATACTTCAATTATCAGGCTAAGCCTGGTCACATGGGGGCCATTATAGTCAGTAGAACGGGTTGTCCATTAATCGAACCTGTGATGGGTTCAATCCTCAATTATGGCTGACAGCTGAAGTGTATGTGAGCAAAACATTTAACCCTGAAACTGCTTAACGTTGGATCACATTGACCCCTTCGATTCCAAAGAAGTATGGGAATGATGAAAAGAAGGCTGGCCACATGTTTCTGTAGTCAATGTGTGTGTGTGTGTACTGAAGAATCAAAGCCCTATGTGACAGTCTAAAATGCATGGTCTACAACATGTGGCACAAATGCTTTCAGGGCATGTCCAAATCCTTGTTGCTATCTGGAGGGTACATAAACTGAGCGCAAAGTTGCTTGGTGGGCACAAAGTGGTTGGATTTATCCCCCTCATTAGTCATTGATGGGTTTTGGGCATATATAAAATTAACCAATCAGACTGGCACCCGTCTTTGCCTTAAAGACAGAAATGTGCCAAGTGCTTGTGGTATTACGCTTGAGAGGGCATACTCAGAAGTGAGAGGTTTTCTGGTGAGGAACTGTATCTGTGCTCTTAGAGCGAGCTTGTGGAATCAGTAGGCAAACCAGACATAACGCCGGAAGTGTAGTGACTGCTATGACACTTGGATGAACACTTGTTGCATACGCCTGCTATGTGTGATTGTATGATTGCTCAGTGACCATTGTGCATATACATAGGCTCAGCTGTTTCAGCTGACCTTTGAGATGATTTATTATCAGCAGTCTATGTTTTTGTTTCAAACCCTGTTTAAAATCTGGACCCCCTGTGAAAACTGAATCCACACCCGTTCGTCCACCTAATCTCCACACAGTCAGCTGCGGCTGTCCCTAGGCATGAAGAAAACTGTATAAAATACGGTATTAAAGTTTTGTTTTTGCAATTAATTTCTTTTATTATGTTGTTAATTTTTGTTTTCAATTCAGTTTCATGGTCCTATGATGCACATCCCTGCCCACAAAGCATACACGTGTCATGGATCTGTCATGAGAAGCTACATGACTATTGCACTCTTTCAATACCAGAAATACACTGCAGTGGACTTCAGACCAGATTTTTGCTGGTCTACGGTGCAAATGCTTTCTGCCACACAATACCAGTCTGCACCTGCAGTGCTCCTGACCACACCTCATTTTTAGATCAACACGCCCATGGGCATACATATGAGCGCAAGAGGACTCACAATTTAGTGGGCATGAGCACTGGGCATGAAAACCTCAAATGCGTGAGGTCGAAACTAGCAATAACATTTGTGTTGCACTGTGCTCCACTTTGTGCCGGGTGGAAACTGTGACAGTAATAGTCAACAGCCAATGAAAAGTGTGAGCTTTCAATAAAATAGAGAAAATCAGGTAGTTAAATTATGTAGCTGGAGCCTAAACTTGATTTTTCATACTATTCACTTCAGTGCCTGCTCCAGAAGACATTTCATATTAGATGTCATCAAATGCTACAGATTGGCCATAAGAAGAATTCTTTAGTGCAAAAACACCTTAAAATTACAAGAACTGCTATTTTGCTGATAACATTAACACAATGCCAACATACAGCAGGTAAAATTCTAATGCTGTTGTTACTTGAACATACCAGAAGAGACAAGAACCCATCAGAGATGGGCACATCTCCCGCCTCCTTTCTCCTAGAGCAATGGGAACCTGAAAATAAACTAGAAGCAGTGCGTAAAGCCCCGCAGGTGGGATATCCCAGGGTGGAAGAAACACAAATCAACCTTTTTTCACAGAAACAAAAAATCCTTTTTTTATTACTTTGTCAATATACAATAACTTTCATATGTGCCAAACATCAACTCTTTATCATAACTAGTTCCTGAGATATTCAAAAAAGAATGATTCCCTAGCAACCATTGTTTATCGTAGCAACCATGTCAACATGGCATAAAAGCCCTTCCAAAGACCTTTCATAAGAGCCAAACATCAAGTCTCTATCTTAAGTAGAAGCTGAGATAGAATTTTTCCCAAGCAATGATGGTTACCATAGCAACCAAAATAACATATCATGAAAGCCCTTACAAATAACTTTCATATGAGCCAAGCATCAAGTGTCTATCATAAGTAGTTCCTGGGTTATTCAAGAAAAAAACTTTTCCCTAGCAACCATGGTTACCATAGCAGAAGTCTGAATCCCAAAAGTGACTTTGCACTATACAGCAAACAGACTTCAGAGACCAAGTCCAGAAGTCTGGATCCAGAAATCCAGGGAAAATTTTTTATTTTTTCACAAATTTCAAACTTAGTTCAGGATACACCCAGAAGTATTCACCTGCCAAGTTTCATAAAGCAAGCCAATGGGAACTTGAAGAAAAGAAAAAAAAAAAAGAGTGAATTTGAGCTGCACAGCAAACAGGCTTAAACAGACTTCAGAGACAATGGGAACTTAAAAAAAAAGTTAGTGAGTTCTAATTGTTAACGGCGGATGCCCAAACGGACGGACATGGTGAGGACAATATCCCCCTTTCCGCTAAAGTGGAGCGGGGGATAAAAACTAGCTAGCATGTCTCTATATTTGGTGGAAAATTAACACCAGAAGGCTTTATTTAACCATATGTCTTGTATATGCTTGAACAGTTTGATGTATTGCAACCAACACAATTGTATTTGAAATATGAATGCTCTTTTTAAATATTTGAAATGGAATCTCCTTACAAAGATACCACCTATGAAATAACCTAAGCAGACATTTGTATTTACTACTTTTCTTAGTGACAACCAAAGTTGTTCTGACAGTTGCTTTGTTGGTATTCCCTAGTTGATAATAAGTATGAACTGTGTGGAAAAATAGCTTGATACTATTCCATGTCGACTAATTTCCAACAACCTATACGTGTACACGCGTTTAACATGACCTGTCCTAGTTACCCAATCGCTGTATCAAACCAAAAACCTTTGACCAACAACATGAAAACAATCATGAGATCAACAATGTCAAGTAAAAAGTCTATCCTGCTGACTGGAGTGTTTACCTGTTGGGGAGCTGTAGGACACAGTGATATCTCCGGTCAAATCAGCAGGGGGGTAGCGGCCGTTTAGGAAAGCAGAAAATGCCACTACTGTGCAGGAACCAGTACCTGGAGAGAGAGAGAGAGAGAGAGAGAACAAAGACTTGTTAACATGAAGTCTGAAACTAAAAAAAGACACTGAAAGACAGACTGGAAGCAGGGAAGGAAACAAAACCGTCACACTCACAGCTGAAGACTCGGCTTTTTGAGGTGTGGATAGGACAGGATACAGCAGGCCAAACACTAACCAGACCCAACGGTGAAAATATACAGCGAAAACACACAGAGCTCCTCGAACAGTAAAACATCTCCGGGCAAGGCTCGGACAGTGGATTAACAACAGTCACCAAAACTTAACTCGCATCCATGTGTGCACACGTATAAACACATACAACAGGAAAGTCATACGTAGCATGAGAGCGGAGTGATGACTTGTAGCTTCAATATCCCAAAGAGGAGGAGGAGGGGAAAAAAAGCAGAGATCAAATACAGACAGAGAGGAAAGGATATATTACAGCTAATGGCTTCAACCAGCCTTTCACATGCACTCGCGCGCATACACACACAGGGCAGTGTGGTGGTGTAATGGGGCGTGATGTTCCTGAACTCAGCTTGTTACAGGTGACTGAAACTCAAGTATGTGTGCGAGCGTATGAGCTCTACCTCCTAATGGTACATAAGTACGTCGGCAGAGTGTTTGAAAATATTTGTGTTTGTGACTACATACAGTGTGCAGATTCATCAGGAAGAAACGAACAGTGTGACAGTGGGAGATCTAAGCACACACACACACAGCCCAAAGCAAGACAAAGCTGCTTAAGCTTAAGGATGGACAGATTAGGAGGAAGTAAGATGGATAAGGGGAGATAAAAGGAAAGACGACAATTCTCTTCCAACAGGCAGGACAGAAGCTAAACGACAAAAAGGAGAGAGAAAAAGACTTTCTCCACACTCCATGAGATGCCCTGACAGCGTGACCTCCTTTCTCTCTTTATTCCTTTCCTCTCCTCTCACAAATCTCTTGCCTCTCTATCATCGATACCTTTCGCACACTTTCATTTGCTCTCTTCTATGGGTGTGCATCTCTCCCTTATAAAACCATACAATACAATGCAATCCGAAACAATTCTTTGTTTAATGTATTCATTTTCCATGATAAATTTCAATAAGCAAAAAAGTGGCATCACTTAACTTCAAATACATATTTCATGAAAAAGCAGGGACGTTTATCAGGTTTTTGCTACTGTGCTGCAGCCATTGTTCACCACTGGGGGAAGCACTCCATACAGTAGCAGAAAGCGCAGCATAGAAGAAGTCCAGAAGAACAAGGCAGCTGTTGTTAGCATAGCATAAATAGCATACCATAACGTTCCTATTCTGAAGCAGTATGAGAGTGTCAGCAAACTGTAAACTGAATGTAAAGTTCAAACTGGTACAATTATCTGTTATTGGTGATTTCGCACTATCCCATAATGCCCTGCACACGCAGTAGTTCCGGGCCGGCGGTTTGAGTGAGAAAGCTTAGAGCTTGCTTCATCACATGGGATTTAAGGCATTGAAAGTGCTTCTTATGCAGGACTGTGCTATTTCTACCTCTGGAGGGGACATTCCGTGATTCACACCGAGAGGGATCAAATCTGCTCAGCCAGAAAATTCCACTGTTTACAGGCAGTGCCAAAGAGCTAGCAGAAATAGCCAGTTTAGCTGCAGCCAGTGTGAAAAAGCTACATGGGTGGACAAAATACATCAGGAGATCTGCCACTGACATTGGACATGTAAAGGTCTACCTAATGGCAACAAAAAAGACTGAGTTTTCTGATGAAGAAATGCGAATGTACAGGAACGTTTCAGTCATTTAATCTCTATAGGCCCAATCACACTATAACGTTTACCCCAGCGTTTGGTGAACACAGGGCATAGTCGAGAAAATTGGCCAAACATCAACAAAACTCACGTTACCGGAGTTTCGTAGCGACCCTCAAATGCACCACGGCGTTCCACAACATGGTGCTAGCGGAGGCCAGCGGAGGCGGGCGTTAGCCAGCGCTCCATTAGAACAAGCGGGACACACCACTGTCCAGTGATTCTGAGTAGGCAGGGTGAAGCAGCACCCAAACGTTAGCCAGTGTAGACGATCGCACCAGTAACATAGGCTAGCGGAAGCTAGCAGATGATAACAGGGGCAACTTCGTCGTAGCGGAGATTCACTTTCTCTAATGGTCTCCAATGTACCCAGAGGTACATCGGCAAACGCAGAGAAGTTTTAAACATGTTGAAAATTTTGGACGCGGTCGATGTTCATCGGCGGAGGATGGCGGACACCGACGTTTGCAAATACGTTCATCTACGTTGTTCCAAACATCTAGGTGAAATTGCACCTTATACATTAGCGACATTACAGTTAGCGGCGTGACGGCACCACCCTGTTAATCGTGTGTCACTCTTTCAGTTTCATACACAATAAGACAAGAAATATTTTTTGTTTATCGTGTTTAACCTGGTTTGATTTCATGTCGAATTAGGCATGTCAGTGTCATTTGTGCCACTGAGTCTGAAACAGGAGCTATCGCCTGCTTCTT